>JASXSY010000243.1:600000-829519 GCA_034509805.1 Sipha maydis
GGCCTGCACAAAAAAAATAACAGGATAGAACTTGGGTTTGTTTAGTCAATTTATTATAGTTTATTTTACCTACCTACCTTACATTAATTTTTAATTATGACTTTATTATTATGATATATTTTTGTTTAATATTTTTAATGTGTAACACATTCATACATCGCTTACATATCTAACCTACTGTAATCATTAAAGCACACAAGTACCTCCAATGCCTAACATGCTTAACATCCTCAGTTTATTTTAAGCTTAAAAATTAATTAAATTGCTTTAAATTTGTAAAGCTATATTTTTGCGTTTATGTGAATGCATTTTTATAATTAGTATTGGAAGATTAATATACTAGTAGTTTTATCAAAATATAAGCACATTTGAGATTTCAATAATTTCAGTAAAAATTCCTGACTTAAGTTTATGTTAGATTTTTAAAATATTAGCTAGATTTTCTCATTTTTTATAAATAGTTTAATTTATTTTGAAATTAAATTATTATATTGTGAAGAGGTTAGGTTAGAGACTAAAGACTAAATGTGCACTTATTACTGTTAATATAAAATTCTATATGTATTTAAAGACCGTATATGAAATATTGTTATTTAAGAACTAGTGTTTGTATATTTTTTAATGTTACTAGTATTCTCTGAACAGGTAATTATGATATAAGAGTGATAAAATTAATGACTTGCCGTTTGTTAATAGTTAAGATAACTAATACATTTAAATGTTTTTAAAAGAAAATTATTTCATAATATATTATCAAATTGACCTAACACACGCACATAGTGTGCTAATATCAATCCAAAGTCTATACAGTCATTTCAGAAATAAAAAAAAAGAACCGGATGGGCCTCGCTCTGCTGTACAGTTAGGGGTGGAGTGCACCTCGCTTATAGGATAGGTCATTATTATAATGGATTTGTTAAATTTGAATGCAATGATAGATATCATTGTATACGAATAACGATTCTGAACGGAGTTCATATGTTAGTCTAGAATATAATACAATGTTATTTATAAATATTATATAAGTATATTTTATTTTTAAACGAAAAATTTAGAAAAACCGAAAATTTAAATTGTCTATAAATAAGTCAAAATATGTCAAAATACTTTGAAATTTTAACCATGTATAGAAAACGTCAATATAAAGATTTAACGATAATTTCAAGTTGTTGCGGTTTTTCGTTTTTGAGTTAGGGCATTTTAAAAAAACCGATATCATTTGTCAGTTTGAGAATAAATCGCTATTTATGCAATTTCGTAAATATTTAAATTTCAAACAGTCGTACAATTTTTTCCTCTTAGTCTGGTAGAAATTTTTTTAAAGATTTTTGAAGAGTAGCTCATAGATAACCTAGTGTTAAAATTTTGAACCTTAAGTATGAACAAAAAAAATTTTATGAATTTTTATCTACAAAATAACATGCAAATTATCGTGATTTTTACACATTTTATACAAATTTGAGAATTAAGGGCTTATAAAAAAAAATTGAGTTAACCGATCACCGATATTTTTTAGTTACGATAAGTTTAACTTATTATAAACCTAGTATAAAATTTTCAAGAGTTTTCGCTCTATCAATTAAATTTTATAGATGTTTAAAAACAAAAATTTAACAAAAATCGAAAATATAAATTGTCTATAAATAAGTCAAAATATGTCAAAATACTTTGAAATCTTAACCATGTATAAAAAACGTCAATATAAAGATTTGGTGAAAATTTCAAGTTGTTGCGGTTTTTCATTTTTGAGTTAGAGCATTTTAAAAAAAACCGATATCTTTGTCAGTCTAAAATATTATACAGTATATTATATTTTACATGTAATTTTTTGTCAATATTCGCTGTTCAAACGCTTATAAAAAAAAATTGTGCCTATGGATTTTAATAATTTTTGAATGACTTTAAGAACTACTTCT
The DNA here is from genome assembly GCA_034509805.1 of Sipha maydis. NCBI lineage: Eukaryota > Metazoa > Arthropoda > Insecta > Hemiptera > Aphididae > Sipha > Sipha maydis. Next base: position 601,917 of record JASXSY010000243.1, read on the forward strand.
GTGGAATCTTCTATTAAATTTTCAAGTATTTTGTACGAGCCAAATTTTTTTTATCACCGATTATAAAAAAAAAATGTAAAAAAATCGAATATTTTAAATGCCTATAAGTGGCTTAAAAATCAATATAATATTTTGAAAAAAATATGACATAAAGTAAATACCAATCTTAACAGCTGGTAGAAATTTCAAAAATCTGCGACTTATACTTTTTGAATTATAAAAAATATTTAAAATCGTTTGAGAATAAATCGCTATTTTATGCAATTTCGTAAATATTTAAATTTCAAACAGTCATAAAATTTTTTCCTCTAATTCCGGTAGAAATTTTTTTAAAGATTTTTGAAGAGTAGCTTATACATAACCTCGTGTTAAAATTTTGAACCTTAAGTATGAACAGAAAAAATTTTATGAATTTTTAACTACAAAAAAACTTGCAAATTATCGTGATTTTTACATATTTCGTATAAATTGTAACTTTGAGCACTTATAAAAAAAAATTGTGACTTATGATTTTAGATTTTTTTTTATCAGTTAAGGAACAACTTATAAGAAACCTTGTATTAAATTTTCAAGATTTTCTAGGCAGCCAAAAAAATTTTATCGTTATTTAAAAAAAAAATACTTAAAAATATTGAAAATTTCAATTGTCTATAAATAGCTTAATAAAAGTCAAAATACTTTGAAAATTTAATGGTGTATAGATAACGCTTATCTAAACATTTGGTGAAAATTTCAAGTATTTACATCGATTAGTTTTTGAGTTATAGCAAAATAAAAAATTTGATTATGTCAAAAACTGGTTTTGCGTAAAAACTCCCGTTTTTCCCAAATTTTTTTATGGTTTTTCCCGTCGCATTTAAAAAATATTGGAAATTTTTAACTTTTGACCCCCCAAAGTACCAAATAGATTCACTTTCCTTTCAGAAAAGTTGCTACATAAGGCAATCGAAGCATTTTTACTGCCCCAAAACGTGTCGACAGACACAAAAAAAAAAAAAAAAAAAAAAAAAAAAAAAAAAAAAAAAAAAAAAAAAAAAAAAAAAAACACACATCATTGTAAAATCAATACATTCTTCACTCCGTTCAGAATCTAAAAAAAGAACGGGATTTCTCATGCTATGTGTTTCTTATAACAAAGACATCAAATTCCACACACGCTAATATATTAAGCTCCGTAAGATATAACTAATGAGTAGGTAATGATCAATGAGTGACATAATATAAAAACCAATTGTAGATACCTATTATTTTAAATTAATACTTGTTTATGCGTATCTAACTAATTAAAAACAAAAATATAGTTGGTCCCGTAAAATGAACAATAATGATCACAATTTCGTGGATAAATAACTTATTTTTTCATAATATAATGTTAAGTAATTATAAGTTGCGACACTTTTAGTTAGAATAAATTTATATTAAAAAAGTATATTTTTTGTAATTGGATTATTAGTGTTCATAATATATACTTTATATTTTTTGACTAGAGTGCCAAAACATTAATTTTTAATTATACATGTTATACTTTTTAGATTTTAATGGTAGGTATCTAAGAAATAAAAATGAGTAGTTATTAAAGATAACCAAAGGTGTAAACGAGGGGGGTAGATGGTAGCGATGGCCTCTTAAGCATCAATTGATATGTTTGTGTAGGTATTTATGTATATTTACAAAGATAAAAATGACAAGGAAAATTATAATTTATAATTTAGCAATTTTACTTATTGTTAATTATTAATTAAAAAAAAAATGAGTTCTTATATTAGATATAAGAAATATAGCCCCCCTTCACTCCTTACAATTAAGTCAGATATGCCACTGGATATAGTAAAAACCTTAAATATTTAAGTGTGTAGATAAACTATTATGTAAATTACAAAATTGTATTTATTAAATTGTCTAATATTTTAAATTCATATAATGTAAATTAACTTATGATTGGAGTGTTATGGAAATAAAATGCCTACCCAAAAATAATTATAGTTTTAAAATTTAATACCCATTCAATTGATTCGCTAACTATTTATTACATTCTTTAAATGTTTTTTTAATATTCTAAGACCCTGGTTAGCTTATATTATTTTTATAGCAGGTTTTCAGTACTATAAGAAGCTCAGATACATTTATTGTGATTTAATTAATGATTTGTCTATGACATCATAGGTAATGTTTTTTTGTTATTTTAATGGAATTATAATTATTTTTTTTGTAAAATAATAAATATAAATTTAAAATTATGTGTTTTAAAATGTATAAGTTATTAATGGAATTAATTAATAGCAGATTCTAGAGGGATAAAGGCTTGGGTACCTTAATTATTTTTAGAAATTACTTAGATGAAATGCATAGAATAGCATTTTTATGGGTTTCTTAGTGTATAGTTTATTTTTATAAAATAAAATTTATCATTTGAAGCTTGTAAGAGTTTTTAATAATTGAAGGATGTAATAATAAAATTAATTTATACAGAAATTACATAATATAATTTAATTTTCTAAATTAAGCATTAACTAAAAGACAAAATTAGTAGATGTTATTGTAAAACATTTTCCTCATGACTGTTCTATTTATAGTTAATCGATCAAAAAAAAATTTTCAGGTAGATTAGTAAAATCTATTTTTTATTAAAAAAATGTCTTTAATGTGTTACATTTGGCTTGTAGTATACGTTCATAATAAATGTTTTTAAGAGCCCTCTTTTTTTTTAAAAAGTGTACGTACATTATTTAATTGTAATAGAATTATTATTATTTGCACAAATTAATAAAATTCGATGATTAGGTAGGGGAATAGGGCGATTGTTAAAAAACGCCTGGTTGTCGGCTGTTTGACCAAACAAGACAACCGTTCCTAGAGAAGAAACCACCACCGCCTGTGCTCCTTATACATAATTGAGTTTCCTTAAATCATTGTCGAAGTTAAATAGTAGCATATATGCTGAAATTTCTTATAGTATGTATAAAAGTATATAAAATTCAAAAGAATAAAGCTTGAATTCCATTTTACTTCCGATTTCCAATAGAAAAAAAAAAAAATTAAAACTATATACAGTGAAACCTCTATTAATGGACACCTCTCAATAGTGGACCCTTCCCAATAGTGGACACTTCTAAATTCCCCGGCAAAAATGTATGTGCATATAAATGTATGCGTAATAGGTTTTCTCAATAGTGGACAACTCTCTATAGTGGACAATTTTTAATTCCCCGTGGCTGTCCACTATATAGAGGTTTCACTGTACCACAAAAAATGATTAAACATTTACAAATTTTAAAATAACTTCTTGTAGTAAATCATACAAAAATTTAGAAAAAAATAAATAAATACCGATTCTAAATGAAAGATAAAGTAAAGTATAATAATAGTGAAAATGGTATTTTACTGCTTATAGAGTTGAAAACTAAATTGAAAATAATGGATTTGCAAATTCATATGCTTTTCAAAACGTACTTGTTATAGAAAATATACTATGTAACAAGGCCGTATTTACAATTTTAAGCCCTCCTCTAGCCCACTAAAAAATAGATCCATCTTTTTAATTTGTCTTGACACATTAATACTTATGATTCTTTATTCACTTTATCATGTTTTAATTATTATTATTAAAATATAGGTCTAAAAATTATTACATTGCAAAAAAAAAAAAAAAATTTACAAAAATGAATTCTATAGGTACACTGATAATAATTTATTTCTAGATTTCTTATTGGCAAAATCTTCATTTTCTTAATAGTCTAATTCTTTTGTGATTTCTGATTCTATATTGAGTATTATATTACAATATTAGTATATTATACCGGGCAACAGCAGTGCCGCGGTGCCCTAAATACAGCTCTGCCATGTAGTCGGTACTACAATTTCTATTGCTAAAATAAAAAATTGTAGCTATTATTAAAATAATATACAGAAAAATAATGACGAATTTTTTTTATTAAATTAAAGAATTCACTTCTATATGTTGATAAGAAATAAAAGTTATATATTATATTTATAAATTTATTATAATAAAGTTACATAATAAAATAAGAAAATCAATCAATAAAAAGTTCAGACTTATATTATATACATTTTTATATAGTAAATAATTAAAATAAAATACTCTAAAATTTGCTCGTGTAATTTTATTCATTAATCAGGGTTGATTAAAAACTAATAATTATTACTAACTGTTACTGAGAACTGTGCTGATAGTTATGTATCAATTTTGTATAAATAGCCTGAAGTAGTAACCTTCACCTATTATAGTTTATAGGTAGAATTAAACAATAAACATCTAGCGAATAGATTTCAAAGACAAAGATAAATCTTTCAAATGTAGTAAGGGTTCAAATATCGAAAACAATCTAGTTGTTGCTTTGTTACATGTAATATAATTCAAGTTCATAAGTCATATAAAACAAAAATAAAAGCTAATTTTTTGCGTAGTTGGCATAAGTAAATGTTTTAATGAATAACATCAATTAATTTAATAAGATAATTTTATTGAATGGTATATGATTCGTGTTATATAAAGTTTAAAAAAATGATTAAGTATACAAAATCAAATCAGAAGAAATAATTAGTTGAAAAGATTGATCATAGTCGGTAAACATTTAAAAATTGAATAGGTAAATATTTTTTTTTAGTACAAACGTTTACATTTCATATAATTTATTTATTTTTTTAGTGCATATTATGGAGTAATAACTTTTTTTATACAGAATTATATCTTGAATTATTTATACATTTAAGTATAAACATTTTGTTATTGCGTTATTATATCTAATTTGTGAAATTAGTATTATTGATTTTCAAAAAAATTTAAATATATTTACATGAACGAGTATTTAAATATTTATATTTTATGAAAACATTTCTATTGTATATTTATTTAATATAAGAATGAGACGCTGACCTATGTAGGTACTATGTATTATTATTATTGCGAATGTATTATTATTGTTAATTGCGGATTTCGTTAAATAATTAAATCATTCCATATATTATTTAAGTAAATGGGAAAAAAGTACTTACTTTTTATACTTAAAATGGACAGCTTGACCAATGGTGTTGATACACATTTACAAACATAAAAGAAAGCATTGAAACACCGCACACTGACGTTAGATTGCCCGAATAACACTGAATGAAAATGCGCTTTATCTTGAGTAAGACACAACGTGTGTCTCCCTTCCATAAGAAAAAATTCACATTTGGCTTTGACAAACCAAAGTGGACAGTTGGCTGTTTGGTTTACTTGACGCAGATTAAATCACGGGGAATTTAACTTAAAGTCAATGAACACGAATATTTTTAAATACCAATGCATTAAATAATTATATTTTATACATTTCTTCCATGTATATACTTATTGTACATGCCTCATGGGTCACATGTTGTAAGTGGGTACACCTGTGATTAAATGTTAAACCGGTTTAATACTTCAATTTAAACAAAAAGATACTAAAATATTTTATTATTCAATTGTATTTATTATTCATTATTTATTCCACAAACCCGTATGCGGGTATTTTGTTTTTGTACGTTTGCTTATATTTGAAATACACAATTTAAAGTAAGTATGTAGATTATATAGACAATAAATTGTGTAATGAAATCGTATAATGGTGGTACAATTTACTAATTCTATGAACTTAACATGTTTAAAGGTAATTTTTATCGCGAATAAAATACACAGATAGTTAAACTATTTTTAAAACAATTAAAAGAGAGAGTTGTATTAACAAGTTTTAAATTAGTTACGATTCCTTTAATTTTACTTATTTTTCATTTATGTGTATTTTTTAATTTGAATATTCATATACAAATATTATGTATATATTATATTAGAATAAAGCTGTTAACAACTTGGCTGATAATTATATATTTAAAATATTTAATATTTTCTAACTAATAATCTTATTAAAAATATTGAAAATGGTTCAATAATATTAATTATGAGCAATGTAAATAAATAAATGCTAATCATCAAATTTTGTATACAAACTAAATGAATTCAATTTTATGTTTACAAATAACTGTACTATAATTATCTTGCGTGATTTTTGTATAACTGTTTTAAATTGTGGGCCCAATGCCCAAATAGTTGATACATGTATACATACACATTTGTATTTGTTTATTATAGTGTTTCACTTTGGAGTTGTTACTCATTTTTCAAATTTAATTTGTATATTCTGAACCATCAACTAAAAATGCGCCCTACTTTTGTGTAAGCTATTAATAAACCTTAACCGGTATTTAGACAAGCGTGTTTCACAGACGAATAGTTCGTTCATTGCCCAACAATTGTGTATGGTCTAAGACATATATCCATCATGAAAATGTATAAGTAAACTTACTAGTAGAATCCTTAAAATATTATGAATATAGATTTTTTAAATCATAATTAAATATTTATTACTTGTTACAGTGGTGGACTGGGTATCGAGGAACTCGAAGGTTAATCAACTAGACCTACTATTATCACATTTCAACTTATATATTTTTAGATAATAATGCTCAATTCATCTTTTTTGTATTTTCTGTAGACTGTTTTAAACAAATATACAAATAAAAACAGAAACTTTAAAATTATTAAATTTAATGCTAGCTCTACACTCTCTCGTCGAGGCGACGCGAGGCAACGTGAGTACGAGAGTGTAGTCGGTTCACTCGTATCGTCTCGTCTCGCCTCGCCTCATGCACGCTCCGTTCGGTGTCAGTTTTTTTGTCGCGAGTCAAAGGACATGAGGCGAAGCTTATAATAAAAATGATTAATATAACGAGAATTTATATGGTTGTCTCACGTCACTTCGACGAGAGTGTAGGGCTAGCGCCTCGCCTTGTACAACCTCGGAACGAGGCAAGCTCGCGAGAGTGTAGAGTAAGCATAAGATTAATTTTTACAAATATGTAACTATCAAGGACCCGGGAGGGGATTACCTCTTTGTCTCATTGGCCAGTCCACCCTTGCTTATATATAAAGAATATGATAGAGTTTTTTGGAATACCAGTATTAACAGTATGTATTTGCTGATTATTAAATAACTAATTAGTGATAACAAGTTTATTATTGGTACATATTATACATTAATATTTTAAGAAATTCAAATAGGTACCAAAAATGAAACTTTTGAAATACTTTCATTTTTGATAAGTTGTGCTATATACTTTCTGTTTTCCAAATAAACAAAAAAAATTATTTATTGATTACAGACATTTTATTGAGATATAGGTATTGGTTTAATCTTGATTTGTATGGGCATGGTACATTCAGACCGAAGATATCACCAATCAGTCTTATAATAGACAGTTCTCTATAACTTTATTATTTAGTTATTTATTTCTATGTATAAAAAATGTATTTATATATTTAGTTACGAGGATTGGCCATTTTTTAATTTTTATTTAATTTTACTAATTATTCATTATTATCATCATCATATTATTTTGTAATTAATTAAATAATTTTGAATAATATTAATATAAATATCAATTTTTAATTAAAGTTTTTGATTTTTATTGTCCTCGTGTTATTAAACTATAACCAATTAAAATTTGAAAAAATCGAACATTTCAAAATGTGTGCTTATGAAAAATCCTAAATGTCGTTAAAATAATTTTAAAAATTATGAATTGACTAGGTAGTAAAATTCTATTCAAGGAATTAAATAAATAATTCGAGTTACCATAATAATTATTTATAGAATAACAACCAAAATAATGAATAAGGGTATAATCAAAATTCATTGAAATACTTTATTTCTCAAAATTAATTATAAAATGCTTATGCATTTTTTCTCGAAATTATACAAGACATTTTTTTTAATCAACCTATAAGTAATATGGGTGAGAAACATTGTATTCATTTTTCAATACTTGATAACCATGATCGTTTTATTGACATTTTTCGGAAAATAAAGCTTAAAAAATATACTACTTTTAAATATTGTTAAATAACTTAATATATTCAAAATCTTTTTGAAACAATACTATTTAAAGTAAAGAATGATACAAGTATTTAGTGAAAATTCATGTCTCTAAAATTGTTATTTTTTGGTATGTATTGAAAAAATAAAATCGATTTTATCCAAAATCAGCGTGTCGTATGTTTTTTTAACTTTTCGTTTGTTTTTTTCTATTACTAAAAAAAGCTATTGTACATTTCATAAAATGATTTCCCTTTCCGAGAATGCCAACTATACAGTATTTATCAGAAACTTCCCATGGTTATGATTATCGAAGTTATCCTTCTGGTAAAAATCTTATAGAAAAACAAACAATAAAAAAAAAATTACATCATGGTTCAACCATCTTCTTCGTTTCACTTATAATCTAAAATAAAACGAACAAATTTTATAGAAGTTAAGACCAAAACAACAGTACTTCGTTTAGTACCTATTTATTATAATTACTTTACTTAAATGAGGTTTCGTGATTTTTATGTTCATGGTAACTATACCGAATAAACTTGATTATTTTGTTTTGTTTGACCGTGTCAAAGATCGGCCATTATTCAAGGATATGGATTCCTTCCAATTGGTTACAGATTTTGGATTAACTATTGTTATTTTTTACCCATATTGTGAGTAATGATTTAAAAAATGGTTGTACAAGAAATTCAATTAAAACCTGTTTTACGTTACGTTCACCATAAAACCAGTTTATTCATATTAAATCATCTATTCAATAATTGCGAAAAATTAATATAAATATTACATTTTATACCTAATTTAGAATACTACTATTTAGATATTTACGTCTAGTGAGCCTATAAAACTATTTAAATGTTTGATGAAATTTATAATTTATTTTCGATCGCATATAATCAAAAATAAATCCATCATACAATTTTGAGTACTTATACACCAATTGTATGTAACAAGGATGAATAGGGCTAAATCCTACCTCTCTCCTAATTTTGAGGTCCACGAGCAATAGATTAGCTATTAAAATAAAAATCTAAATTTAAAATCAAATTTAAAGGACTATTTACACACACAAATTCACAATTCGATCCGGAATTTTACCGGCCGTTATTTATATTAACAATGGTCGGTCCGTCATCCGTCGTTGAGTATTGTGCATCATATCAGCCAAGATGACTTTATTTTGGGAAAATAAACTTTTGATGATTGCTTTTATTTTGAACGAAGAGGAGAAAGAAGGGAAATTTTCTACTCTATATAAGAAATTGATGGATGATGGAACGCAATTTTTGAATACTTTAGAATGTCGGAAAATTTGTTCAACTTACTGTCAATGAAATACAACAAAAATCACGATCGTGAATTATGAAAAATATCGTCGGCAAGTAATTGCAAATTTCCGGTATGACGAAGACGTCAACTCTGCGTCGATATGGTCACGCGCCGAACTAGTGAGAACATCATGCTTATCTTTCCTTAAAGAATATTATCTTTGCTGGAGAATCCTGGGACGGTCGTCACTGATGTGTGAAAATAGACTTTAAGACTATTGTAGAGACTTGTAGAAGTGTAACGGCTTTTTGAACTGTATACAATTCCATACAATAAAATTTAAAAATATATGTGTAAAATGTAAAAATAATAATCGATCCTAATATGATATCAAGGAAATGCATTTGGTATTTGTGATTTTTGTACAAAAAAAAGGTCAACATTCGTTAATACTGTTTATAGTATAGCTAGTATACCCGTATATATATGTATCATAAATTATGTAAAAAGTATATAAAAAATGAAGAAATCGTTATATGCTGTATACCTGTATATACGCTCTACTACTGGTCTTGAACATAAAGAATTTATATTAGTTATAGCACTCAGGGGCGGACTGGTAGATCGGGAGATCGGGAAATTTCCCGATGGGCCGGTCGAATAATCGAATTATGGGGCCGGCCAGATAATTTCGGACCCGATCATTTCGCCGCCGAACTATTCGCCGCAATCAATTCGCCGCCGTTCATTTCGCCGACGGACTATTTGCCGCCGGACCATTTATCGCGATCGTTTCTCCGTTATCCTATTTTTTTTTCTCGTATAACGTCAATAAAATAATTTTGGATGGCCAAACAATTTTGAAATTTTGATACAATGTTCTTCATACATGGTTTTTACTCGTGTGAAAAAAATCTCAAAAATCGGCAGTCACAATTTTTAAAAATAAGCGTTTGAATTTTAAATGTTATTAATAATCACGAAATCTGTTCATTTTTGGTGGTTAAAGTTGATAAATATCAATTGTATGCTTAAGATTTGAAAATATAATAAATGTACTAGAGAAGATGCTCTTTCCAGCGAACCAAAAAAGTTAACCGGATCAAGAGAAAAAATGTTATAGCGTTAGAAAGTTATACTTTGAAGAACTCTAGTGTTACCACTATAAAATCCAAAAGCGTTAAAAATTTACACCACTTCTAGAGAAAATCCGTATAAATATTTAGTGAACATTTCTAGTTCTTTACGATTATTACTTTTTGAATTACATATAAAATTAAAAATCGGTGTCAGCATTCAGTAAATATTGCCGTTTTTTACAATTTTTCATTACTTTTCCACAATTATTGGGAAAACTGTTAAGTAATTCAAAAAGTTACTTCTCTAATCTCTAATGAACCAACTAGACTACATTTGCTATCGAAAACCATCCCTAATGTTGATGATGAAATATTTTTTACTAGAACATTTGACATACACAAAAACTAAAACACATCACGGTAAAATTAATATATTACTCGTTTCACTCGATAGATCACTTAGATATCAAAAAATTCTTTAGTAAGTAACCTGAACTGCAAACACACTACTTGGAATTTCAAATTCACAATTGCAAATGGACGTAAAATTTATAAATTCCTCGCAAACAATTCTGCGATCTTGTCTGCTCCAGACACACCCACATATTATCCATATAATCAAAGTAGAAATCCTGATATTTTAGATGTAACTTTACTATAATCAATCAGTTTTTCCATTCACCAAGAACCATTTTTCGAACTTAACTCCGACCATTTACCTGTAAAAATTACAATAGATGAGTCCTTATTGTTCTCAACTCCCACCCGCAAACTCATCAACGATAAAGCAGTTGACAAAAATTCAAGCAACAGATCACAAAAAATTAATCTATCCTTATAAATATATTAAATATAACCAGCGCAGATACTGCAGTCAAAAATTTACATGAAATCATCTGTCAAGCGGCTGAAGAATAATCAGCAAAAAAAATTACGGTAACAAATTATAGTCCTAATCAACTTCCCCCCAAAATTTTAAAATTAATCAAATTAAAACACAAAACCAAGAGACTCTACCTAACGAAAGAAATTAAAAATCAACTAGAGGAACACAGGATCAACAGTTATCAAAAATACTTATCTACTATACATCCAGCATACTCAAATCTATGGACAGTGACCAAAAGATTAATTAAACCAATCTCAAATGAAATACCCTCCCCCCCCCCCTTGAAAGCGGGTGGCATTTACCTTATTACTGACTCCGAAAAATGTGAACTGTTTGCCTACATTCTTGAAAATATTTTCACATTAAACAGCTCACTAAAAAACTACAGACAATCTAGTCCGGCAAAGTTGGTATACGTATCAGCTATTGTTAATGTATTCTTAATGTAATAATTTACTTATTGTTATCATGTAGTTTTAATTCATTTATTGGCTGAAATAAATAAATAAAATAAAATAATCTTATAAATTCAAAAAGTAATAATCGTAAGGAACTTGAAATGCTCACTAAATATTTATATGGACTTTCTCTAGAAGTGGTGTAAATGTTTAACGCTTTTGGATTTTATCGTGGTAACACTAGATTTCTTCAAAGTATAACTTTCTAACGCTATTTTTATTTCTAACATTTTTTCCCTTGCTCCGGTTAACTTTTTTGGTTCGCTGGAAAGAGCAACTTCTCTAGTACATTATATTATATTTTCAAGTCTTAATCATACAATTGATATTTATCAACTTTTAACCACCAAAAATGGGCAGATTTCGTGATTATTAATAACATTTAAAATTCAAACGCTTATTTTTAAAAATTGTGACTTCCGATTTTTGCGATTTTTTTCACACGAGTAAGAACCATGTATGAAGAACATTGTATCAAAATTTCAAAATTGTTTGGCCAACCAAAATTATTTTATTGACGTTATACGAGAAAAACAGGGAAGGAGATCAGAATTAGGTGGTGGAAATTAATAGGAAACAAAGAGAAGGAGTTTATAAAGAAATTAAAAGAAAAAGCTGTGTGGAATGTTGAGGGAGATATAAATGAGGTTTGGAGAAGGATGGTCACTTGTGTTAAGAACATAGCAAAAGAGGTTGTTGGTGAAACCAAAAGTAGTTTACCAGAAGACAAGGAAACGTGGTGGTGGGATGAGGAGATTCAGAGAGTAGTAGCGAGTAAGAAAAAGCAATTAAAAAGGTATGGCAGAAAAGTAGGAAGAGGGAAGATTGGATAGAGTATAAAAATGTATATAAAATAGTGAAAAGTGCGGTAAGCAAAGCAAAGCTTAATAGGTATGATGAGTTATATGAGCGGCTAGTAACACAGGAAGGAGAAAAAGAAATTTATAGACTGGCGAAGGTGAGAGAAAAGCGATCCAAGGATTTCCAAGATGTCTGGTGTATAAAAAATGAGGATAAGAGAGTTTTAACAAATTATGAGGATGTGAAAAAAAGATGGAAAGAATATTTTGAGAAATTACTGAACGAGGAATATCCAAAAGAAGCTTTAGAGAGTATGTCATGGAATGAAGGATTAATTGGTCTAGTAGGCGAGGAGGAAGTGAGACATGCGGTGAAGGCGATGAAAAAGAAAAAAGCGGTAGGACCAGATGGAGTACCTGTAGAGGTGTGGAAAATGTTAGGAGATGTAAGCATTGGGTGGTTGAAAAATCTTTTTAATAAGGTACTGTTAGAAGAAAAAATGCCAGAAGATTGGAGAAAGAGTTTTATTGTACCAATTTTTAAAGGAAAAGGAGACATACAAGAATGTGGGAACTATAGAGGAATAAAGCTCATGAGTCATAGTATGAAGATCTGGGAAAAGATTATAGAGAAGAGGATAAGAAGTGAGACGTCGATATCAGAAAACCAGTTTGGTTTTATGCCAGGAAAATCGACAATGGAGCCATTATTTTGTGATAGGCAATTAGTAGAGAAGTACAGAGAAAAGAATAAAAAACTATGCATGGTGTTTATAGATTTAGAAAAGGCGTATGACAGGGTGCCAAGAGAAGTTTTAAGGTGGGCATTAATGAGAAAAAATGTCCCGAAAATGTATGTTAATTTGATCCAGGATATGTATGAAGGGTCGAGTACTAGTGTCAAGAGTCGGTGTGGAGTATCAGAAGGTTTCAGTATAGGAGTAGGTGTGCACCAGGGGTCAGCTCTAAGCCCCTACCTGTTCTCAGTGGTAATGGATGAGGTTTCAAAGGAGATACAGGGTGAGATACCATGGTGTATGATGTTTGCGGATGATATAGTTCTGATAGGAGAAAACCTAGAAGTTGTCAATAATAGGTTAAATGAGTGGAGGTTAGCCCTCGAAGAAAAGGGATTGAGAATTAATAGAAATAAAACTGAGTATATAGAGTATGATTTTGGACAAAGAGACCAAGAAGTTGAAGGAACGAGGAGACAACTGACAATAGATGGTGATGTGATAGGTGAAGTTGAGAGCTTTAAATATTTAGGATCTTTTGTTCAAAAGGACGGGGGCTTTGAAATGGATGTAAAACATAGGATTAAGTGCGGGTGGATGAAATTGAGAGAAGCATCGGGCGTGTTATGCGATAAGAGAATTCTAATGAGGCTGAAAGGTAAATATTATAAAAGTGTAGTGAGACCAACTATGTTGTATGGTTCAGAGTGTTGGGGCGGTTAACAGGAGAATAGAACAAAGTATGAGTGTCGCGGAAATGAGAATGCTTAGATGGTTGAGTGGAGTGACAAGAGAAGATAGAATAAGGAATGAATACGTGAGAGGTAGTGTTGGTGTAGCGCCAATTGTGGACAAGATGAGAGAAAATAGGCTGAGATGGTTTGGGCATGTGATGAGGCGAGAGGAAACGAATGCAGTAAGAGTGGTTATGAAGATGGACGTTGAAGGGAAAAGAGGAAGAGGAAGACCAAAAAAGAGATGGTTGGAGACTTTGGAGAATGACATGAGGACTGTCGGTGTGTGCAGAGGAGATGTGATTGACCGAGTAAAGTGGAGGTGTAGGACAAGGGTGGCCGACCCCAAATAGTTGGGAGGAAGGCGAAGTAGAAGAAGAAGAAGAAGAAGAAGACGTTATACGAGAAAAAAAAATAGGATAACGGAGAAACGATCGCGATAAATGGTCCGGCGGCGAATAGTCCGTCGGCGAAATGAACGGCGGCGAAACGGTCGCGGCGAAATGAACGGCGGCGAAACGTACTAGACCCAGATAATTTGGTTGTACAAGTAACTTATTGCAATTTTTAGATTATAATAAGAGTATCAATTTTTGGTAAATTTAAAATCTATAGAATATAACATAATAATAGGTCATTACGATAATAATCGTACCTAAAATTATATTTTGCTTTTCTAAGAAACATACGAAACAGTATGTATTTATATAAATAGAAATTACGCTGCCGCCTGCCGGTCGCCGCCGCCGTGTTGTTGATATCGATATAATATTATTAATTCGATGTATCATTGTTATATAATTTAAAAATATACTGTTTTCGTCCGCGACTAACAACACTGTCGTCTGTGATATTATATAAAATATAAATATTAGTTCATTTGTATTTTGTATTGTTAAATAGACAAATTACTTTCGAAGCAATGTTTACGATCATAACCTCAGCTTTTTAAAGGTAAATCAAATCAATTTTTAAATAATATATTATTATAATTTATTGTAAAAAAAGTAATGTTATTGTTATAAGGCCTATACATTTTAATCAATATTCAATTATTATTAAAAATTGGTTAAATGGTTTAAAATATAATAGAATTATTAGTTTTAAAGCCTATCCGGCTATTTGAATTTTGAATCCCACTATGTGTTGTTTCCATAAATAAATTTTCCTAATTTCCTGAATAATGTTTTGTCGTTTTTAAATTGAATTATTCATATTGTTACGTTTCTCTAAGACCATATATTTTATATTTTTATATAGTATTTGAATAAAAATGCTGTTAAAAACCAAGGTTTTGCATCCAAACGTAATATTTTTAGATTATTAATAAATAATAAATAATAAATAAATAGATAAATAGATAAATAAATAATAATTTAACTCTACCTTTTATTTATGTTATTCAATTATAATTTATGTATTTTTATTATAACTATAATATAAAATATAATTTTATTTACATGATAAATTACTATTGAGTTATATTATATATTGAGGTTTTTCAGTAATAAAAAGAGAAAAACTTTAAAGGTTATATAGAAAATTTCAAATATTTTTTACTCTTAAGTGTTTTATTTATACCTAATTATGGATAAATAAACATTATAAATAGTAAATCTTCAATATTGTTTTATTGAACACTATAAAAAGGAAAAAGAATTATGATACCTTTTTAGCTTTTGTAGCTTTTTAGTGTTTGTACGCCACAGAAGGAAAATATACTTTTGTACTGGTTGACGATTGTCGATTAATAATATAAAAGAAATATACCTATTAATAGCACATAGGGTAGACATCAAAGTTACAAAATTTTACATTTGCATTTTTTTCTATTCACCCTATTTAATGGTATTTAATTATCGTTAATTAATTATTAGAAATAACTATATAGAAAAAAAGAACCGGATGGGCCTCGCTCTGCTGTACAGTTGGTGGTGGAGTGCACCTCGTTCATAGGATAGGTCATTACAACGGATTTGTTAAATTTGGATGTAATGATAAACATCATTGTATACGAATAACGATTCTGAACGGAGTTAATATGTTTGTCTAAAATGAGTATATAATATATATAGTATTTTATATTTAAATTGAAATATAATGCCAGTATTTGCTTTTCAAACTTTTTATAAAAAAAATTTGTGCCTATGAATTTCAATATTTTTTATATAACAGTAAGAACTACTGTGGAATTTCCTATTCAATTTTCAAGTATTTTGTACAAGCCAAATGTTTTTTATCAATGATTATAAAAAAAAAAATGTAAAAAATCGATATTTATAATGCCTATAAGTAGCTTAAAAATCAATAAAATATTTTGAAAAAAATAATACACAAAGAAAATGTCAAAATTAACAGATGGTAAAAATTTCAAGTTTCTGCGACTTTTACTTCTTGAATAATCGAAAATATTTAAAATCGTCTGAGAAAAAATCGCTATTTTATGCAATTTCGTAAAAATTTAAATTTCAAACGGTCATAAAATTTTTTCCTTTAAATTCGGAAGAAATTTTTTTATAGATTTATGAAGAGTAGTTCATGGATAACCTAGTGTTAAGATTTTGAACCTTAGTTATAAACAGAAAATTTTTTATGAATTTTCAACTACAAAATAACTTGTAAATTAACGCGATTTTAACATATTTTATACAAATACGAAGTTTATGGGCTTATAAAAAAAATTTGAGTGAAACGATCTCCGATATTGTTTAGTTACGATAAGTTCAACTTATTATAAACCTTGTATTAAATTTTCAAGAGTTTTCGGTCAGCTAATTAAATTTTATAGATGTTTAAAAAAATTTTTTTACAAAAATCGAAAATTTAAATTGTCTATAAATAAGTCAAAATATGTCAAAACACTTTGAAAACTTTTATAGACCGTTTAGCCCAAAAAAGCAAAACACTCCATAAATTATTAATTCCTTGAGCCAATAAATAATCATTACCATGTATTTCTAAAATGTTTTATTTATCTTCTGTTAGATTAATTATAATTTAAATATTCAACTGAGAAAATATGGGCGATGGGCCGTTTGAAAAAAAATTCCCGGGCTGTTCTGGAGGAGCCAGTCCGCCCCTGATAGCACTATGTACATTTTTACCTCTAAAAATAATAGTATTTATTAAAATACAAATTTAACCAATAGAAAAATTAATGTTAAATGCTAATTTTTATCTTTTATTTTAATAATTCAAAATGTAAAGTACAATTTTCTTGTAAATTTTATTTTTCAATGCGTATGTTAACGGCTGTAAATGCCGTAATGTAATAGCGGTAATAGCCGTATTTTTAAGTGCTTAGTCTTGAGATCAGTTTATTATTATTATATTTACTATACGTTTACTTAAATAATTTTAATGTAATTTCTTTTGCACTTAAGAGGTGGATTAGGATAAATTCAGAAATGTATGTATTTTATAGGTTGACTTTGGAAATAAAAAACATGTTTACCTCTTTTTATCCACTTAGGGGAGAATTGAGGTAATCTTTTCTTATTCAGTCTTATAGCATAAAAAAATATACGATTAAAATATCTCAAGGTTCAGTGGTTTGATAAAGGCATTGATGAATGTATCCGATATCTTCTTTTATTTATATATAGATTAAGTTTTGACTGTAACAATATAAAGGCATACGTCCAACAGTTATTTTTGTAGAAAAAATTATTATTCTGTTTCAACGAGTAAACAAATAGTTTATGTTTTAAAGATATTGTGCCAATGTAATGTTAGATTAAAGTACACTAATTTTAATAAAAAATACAAAAACAAGCATAGAAAAATGTAAGTTATACAAAATAACTACCTACCTACTTCTTACCTACTAATAAATACCACCCTGGACGTTAAAATAGGTTTATCTATGTAAGGTGGTTGACCTTCGAACTTAAGGGAATTAGCCCATGTCTAGTCACGTTATTACCAATTTCAATATTTGTATTAACTGATAAAATATTTTTTTTCACCTAAAATCTTCATTTTTATCTTCGGTTCCAAAGAGCATAAAAAGCATAGCTCCAATCGGAAACATTTTTAGGGTAGTAATTTTTCAGTGGCAATACTATTAACAAATTTTGTTGTAAAATAAAATAATTCGAAAACTAAAAAAAATATTGTAAAATATAAGAGGTTTATGAAAATAAAAATGCTTATAATAATATACTTTATAAAATGGCTATCTTCAATTTTTTAAAAAAAGTAATTTATTTAAATTTTTTACAAATACATAAAAAATTAATATTTTTAATCACTAAAACTGTGAGTCATATGTTACCATTGTATTAGAAAATTATTTATGTATAAGATTTGTATGCTATTCAAATTTAATAAATATTGACCATAATTACAAAATGTTTATAGTATCCATACTACATGGTAAATTTATCCATACAGTGTGATCACGATAAGTGGAAACACTCAATAACTTTGTATAGGCTTCATATATTTTAATTCTGATTTTTTGGCTAATTAATAAACACAATTATACACATTTTCATGCAATTAGACTACTTTTGTGACCGTTAATTTCGCGCATGCGCACAATAACTTTTTTTATTTATTTATTAACTACGTATTATGTAATCTGTTATATTCGTGTAAATAACATAAATTCAAATTGCTATAACTCGGGCATTTTTCAAAGTAGAAAATAAATTCGTTTACCAAAATTCATTAAAAAATACAAAGAAAAATAGTTTGTAGTCAAAAATAGGTCATGCCATGGAGAGAAGCATCGGGCGTGTTATGCGATAAGAGAATTCTAATGAGGCTGAAAGGTAAATTTTATAAAAGTGTACACCATGGACTATTGTTCAAACTTAAAAAAATATTCCCAGCCCCCTACTATCTACTCTTAAAGTCATACCTCGAAAACAGATCGTTCAGAGTCAGAATTAACACCAGACTATCAACTCACCATGAAGTTCAAGCTGGCGTTCCGCAAGGCAGCGACATCGCCCCATTTCTCTAAATTTTTTACACTGCTGATATCCCAGTTAGTCAGTTCACTCTCATTGGAACTTACGCCGATAACACAGCCATACT
Source organism: Sipha maydis (assembly GCA_034509805.1). NCBI lineage: Eukaryota > Metazoa > Arthropoda > Insecta > Hemiptera > Aphididae > Sipha > Sipha maydis. Next base: position 620,842 of record JASXSY010000243.1, read on the forward strand.
TGCCTCTAGTGTTGACCCTATCCTTGCCAGCCATCAAATCCAAACTCACCTCAACATCCTTATGCCTTGGTTCAATAAATGGGGAATTAAAATCAATGAATCCAAGTCATCGCATATAACCTTTTCCTTAAGACCACAGGACTGTCCGCCGATCATCATGAATAATTCCACTATTCCTCACTGCACGAGTGTCAAATATCTCGGTCTCGCATTTGACAGAAAACTCACATGGGGTCCTCACCTCAAGGACAAACGAAAACAATTAAATAGTAGATTTCACCTACTTAGACCCTTACTAAGATCTAACACCAACATTCAAAACAAAATTCTTATTTACAAATGCCTCCTCCGACCCTTATGGACCTACGGCATCGTACTATGGGGCCCAACCAAAAAATCAAATGCAAACACGATCCAAGCATTCCAATCAATTTGTCTACGTATCATTGCCAAAGCTCCATGGTACGTAACGAACAAATTACTCCATGATGACCTCCAAATCAAAACTGTCCACGACACAGCCACCAATTTATATAAAAGATTTCATGGGAAACTCCTCATGAACCACAACCACCTCATCTCTCAACTGGCCTCAAAAACTCTTCCAGACAACCCCACAAGACGTCTCAAACGCAACTGGTGCAGAGATCTGCTTAACCATTAAAATATATTTATATAAGTCATAAAAATTTTTTTTATTTCTTTTTTTTTAATTCTTTGTAAAAGGTGACTCGACTGCGAGTCTTCCTTCATGTCACTCAAAGTCATTTTATATTTCTTATATCATATTTACTTATTGTATATAATGTACAGATTGTAAATTTTCAATTAAACGCCACAATTTATAAAAAAAAAAAAAAAAAAAAAGTGTAGTGAGACCAACTATGTTGTATGGTTCAGAGTGTTGGGCGGTTAACAGGAGAATAGAACAAAGTATGAGTGTTGCGGAAATGAGAATGCTTAGATGGTTGAGTGGAGTGACAAGAGAAGATAGAATAAGGAACGAATACGTGAGAGGTAGTGTTGGTGTAGCGCCAATTGTGGACAAGATGAGAGAAAATAGGCCGAGATGGTTTGGGCATGTGATGAGGCGAGAGGAAACGAATGCAGTAAGAGTGGTTATGAAGATGGACGTTGAAGGGAAAAGAGGAAGAGGAAGACCAAAAAAGAGATGGTTGGAGACTATGGAGAATGACATGAGGGCTGTCGGTGTGTGCATAGGAGATGTGATTGACCGAGTGATATGTTGGTATAGGACAAGGGTGGCTGACCCCAAATAGCGAGAAGAAGAAGACTGTATAATAAGAGGCAAATAAGATGTGGCTCCTCATTTTATTGACCTTTAATGCTCAACTAATTATCACAAATATTATGAGTAGAAATTATAAATACTCAACTAATATTTTCTATTAAATTAATGAAAATTATACTGGATAGATCTGAAGAAGGGAGGTTATAAAACATTGTCCATAAAATTAAATTATTGAGATAACTAAAAACAATTTAAGTTATTATATACCTATATTTTATTTAAGTTAATTTAAAAGAAATATCACAATTCGTTGATGACACGGTAATACCACGTATCTCGAATTTTTATGAAAATGAGATTTTGGTATCAAGTGTTATAAATTATTTGCGCTTATTTTATGTTAACACGTTATCAAATATTTTGTGGTTATTTAAGGTGTTATCTACGTTTTTGTAAACCAAAATTGGTAAAATTGGTTGGTTTTAGAATTAATCAGTTTTTTGTCTCTCCTGAACAATGACCAAAATCGAGGTACGTGATATTACCGTGTAGAAGTGGAAATTTTTGGTCGTTTGAATGATTCGAATCATTTGAATCGAATCAGTCAAATGATTCGGTCATATCAGTCATTTCGGTCATTTCGGTTTTGCATCAATATCGTTCTTATCATAAGGTAAATCAATTTTCTTATGAAATATGAAGTAGTCAATTAGTGACAGAGATTATTATTATGAAAATGTTTTAAATTGTACTGTTTGTAGTAAAATGCCGTGTTTGTTATCATAAACCATGATTATCACGGTCTTGGATTATTAATTATTAGTGTACTAAAAAAGATTCATTAAAAACCGTTAATTGAGTCGTTTGACCTAAAGATCGATTTGACCGAATACTTTTTGGTACATCATTCGGTCGCGATTCGGTCACTTGAATGATTCGTTCATTTTGACTCGGTCAGTCGCGACCGACCCACCTCTATTACCGTGTCATCAACGAATTGTTGAAACTCTTACCCAAAGATATTTTTAACATTATAACCATAATTGTAGAAAATTATATAATCTATTTCAAAATTATATTTAAAGTGTTTGTTGTTGAATTTAGTCTACGTTTATTTTAAAATTATTTTGGTATAAAATACTTACATTTATTTTTTTGTTTTTTATTTTTTGTATTGTACAATCTGTACATTTATTTTTACAATAAGCACAAGTGGCGAAAGATAATATATTTAAATGAATAAATGAGACAGTAGGCAGGATTAAAGAAACTAACCATTGTTGGGACTTCAAGGTGTGATTTGGTGGTGGTTAATTAGCCAGTAGATCTCGACACCACATTGGCTTTAAGCGCCTCCTGGGGTCCCCGGGGATGGTGTGGATGGAAGGTTGGGCTATTAGTGGATTCCTATGGTTATTGATATTTAGATGGAGACGTCTATAGAAGATTTTGGCCGTATTAAGAACTGTTTGAATGGAAAGGACATTATGAAGGGTATCATTGGAGACGTAGAATGGAGCTTTTTTATGTGCCAGATATTTGGATTGAAACGTTTGAATTTTTTTGATATTAGAGGGTTTAGTAGCCTTTTAAAGTTGTAGGCCATAAGTCCATATAGGTTTGATGAGCATTTTGTAAATAAGGAGTTTATTTTTAGAATATAGATGTTTTGATGTAAGAAGGTTATGTAGTTAGCGGGAATGGTTTAGGGTAAGGCGTTTGCGGTGGATGTGCATTGCCCAAGTTAGTTGGCAATCTAGGTGTAGGCCTAGATAACAGACGTTTTGGGCAGCTGGTAGGGGGATGTTATTAAGGTATATGTGAGGGCAGTCTGTTCTTTTTAATGTGAATGTGCACTGTATCAATTTTGATTCATTAACTTTAATGCTCCAGTCTTTGTACCAGATAGCTAGAAGGTTTAGGTGATTTTGAATCAGATTTGAGGCCATCTTGTGGTCAGAGTCAATAGTTAGTAGAGCCTTGTCATCGGCAAAGTCACCATTGGTGGTGTGGGGTGTGGTTAGTTGGTCAGCAGTGAAGAGATTAAATAGTAAGGGTGCTGCAACAGCTCCTTGGGAACTCCATTAAACGCTGAATTTAAAACTAAAAAACATACTATCTTGTGAATTTATCTCATCAATTTAAAAACTTAAATATTAGTAAAAAAAAAGTCATAAAAAATAGTATAAATAATTATTGAGAGCAAAATAAGAAAAATCTATTTTAATAACAAAAATTATTCAGATGGGTAACAAATATTTATTCATGGAATATACTATAAAAATTAAAATGTTGACAGGATTTTTTTTTTTATGCTAATTTAAACACTTTTTATTGATATATTGGATAAAAAACAATAAGGTACAGAGAATCTTCAAGAGTAAAACAGCATTTCATTTATGTCACATAAAATCATAATATATCGATTACAGGAAACATCTAAAAGAATAATTCTTGTTTTAAACATCAATACATCAATATTTAGTTACATATAATAAGCAAAATCTTATATTCGAGATAAAACTTCAAAATCTAAATATGCTATTAACTTGTGTCAAATATGCGATCAACAATTAGTAAAACTTTTATAAAGGGATACTAACTTTCAATCTTAGGAATATAAAATGTTATTAACTATTTATGTTATTATTGATATTGACCATCAAAAAGATTGAATAATAAAACACAAACATTTACTTATTTATTAATTTTAAGATCAATATTTTTAGATTATTTATTATTAAAGTTATTTACTATTTTCGGGAAATTTAGATTTCATTATACATTTGTGTTATTTAACAATATAAATAAAAAATTCTGGCTCTCCAGTATAGTAATAATATCGATTAAAGAATTAACCTTATTCTTTAATTTGTTTATCCTATAATCAATGATATTAATAAGAAATTATTTAAATGTCATTTTTTGTTTTGATGTTATAGAATACAATTTTTGATGATGATAAACTACTAAGACTTAACTTCCTAACTGTTGGTTTAATAGTCAAAACTAAAAATGCAAAACTATGTAGAACTATTATTTATTATATTTTGTTTAATCTAGGTGGTTAAGTAAATTAGCAAAATAGACTTTAATGAAAGAAATTAATATTTTTCACAATTACATATTTAATTTTTAAAAGCAGTATACTTATATTTTGGTAATATATATCATATAATATATTAATTGAATACTAGAATTTCAAAATTTTCAAAATTCCTTGTCAATATTACAAATTGTTCAAAATATACAGATATAAAATATAATTTATGCATAAAGTGCCCAATAGCATATTTAGAGGTTGAGAGTAATTTAACCACATTTCAATACATATAAATGTTTATTTTCAAATAAAAATGTATTCTAACAACCAATACAATGGAAGCCACTATTTTCAACGATATCTTTTACAAATTATATATATATATATACGAGGGCGGGCTGATAAGTAATGCCTCTTGATGCGTAGTTTTAAAAGTATTATACATAGAATAATTAATGAAAAACACACGTATAGTAAATTAAATGATTTTTATTTACATACTATTATTTTTAAACATAACTACCTTCTAAGGCGATACATTTTTGCCAAAGATTTACTGATTTAGAAATGACGTTCAAATAAAATTCTTCGGGTTGAGCATTGAACCATCGTTTAACTTCAGCTTTAACTTTCTTGTCAGAATTGAATTTTGTACCCTTGAGATGTTCTTTAAGCTTAGGAATCAGAAAAAAATCACTTGGTGCCAAATCGGGGCTGTAGGGTGGATGTGGACTGACTTGAAATCCCAGTAATTCAATTGTTGTCATTGTGGCACGGCTGCAATGAGGTCTCGCGTTGTCGTGATGAAGCAAAAGTTGGGTTAAATTTGGCCTTACACGCTTAACCCTTTTTTTCAGCCATTTTAGTGTCTCTATGTATCGTATAGAATTTATTGTTGATCCTTTTTCTAAGTATTCAGTGTGGATTACACCTTTTGAATCCCAAAACACAGTCAACATGACTTTCCCAGCTGACGCTTGAACTTTAAACTTCTTTGGGGCCGGTGAAGTCTTATGACGAAATTCCATTGACTGTCTTTTATTTTCAGGGTCATAATGATGTACCCAAGATTCATCTCCGGCAACAATAATATTTAAAAAATTTTCTCTTTCACGGTCATAACACAAAAGAAGTTGGCGGTAAATTTCTACGCGATTTTGTTTCATTTCTTCCGTCAGCATTTTGGGCACCCACCTTGCGCATATTTTTCGATATTCAAGTTCGCAGAGAATGTGTTGGACACGTTCTTTAGATATTCCCAACGCTATTGCTATTTCTGATTGTTCTATCCTCCGATTTCCTTGGACCAAGTCATCGACTTTTTGTTTATGGGCCTCATCAGTAACCGTCACTGGCCGTCCACTTCGATCCTGATCGGCAATAATCGCTTTGCCGACTTCAGAACCTGTAATCCGTAATGCCCAACGACGAACAGAACTTACATCGAGAGATTGAGTTCTATAAACCACAAGCAGACGTCTATGAATATCAACTGGCTTCAAATTTTTTGTAATGAGAAATTCAATAAAGCACGCTGTTTGAACCGCACATCTGAAGGGGCCGTCATTATAGATTCCATAAATAATAAAATATTAATATTACACTATCGCGCGTCTTCGCACACACTAAACCAACGACATAAACTATTATACTGACAACAAATAACAAATTTATTGTACATCTAAAAATAACTATAAGATGCGAGGCATTACTTATCAGCCCGCCCTCGTATATATGTGTGTGTGTGTGTGTGTGTGTGTGTGTGTGTTTAAATTCCATTTAAAGACAAATATAGTCCAATAATGGCCTATACTTGAATCAACTCTTTTATGAAACAATAATATTAAATTTATATCCTACAGCGAAAAAAATGTTAATACATTATAGAGCAAATTAATTAAGTTAATATTGAAATAAGGTTCACTTTTATATAAATAGGAGATGCAATCTTTGTTAATAATTATAAAAATACACACAATAAATCCATAAAAATTAATTACTTTAACCCTGATAAACTTACCTAAAGAGAATTACCACATTATTTTAAATCATCATTTTTGTTCAGTTCAATAGTGTTCAATTCATTAAATTTTTTATTTAAATCACATTCAATTGATTTAGTACAATCAGAGTTTTCTTTTTTCTGATCTTCAAAAGTTAACATTTGGTTTTTGTCATCTTTATTTAATAAATGTACTTTAGATTCCTAAAATTATTTTTACAGTAAATAGTTTTAGCCTTAAGTTATAAAAATGATTAATAAAAACTAATACTTTTTTATTTATTTTTGATTTTCAGTTGTTTTTAAGTCTCAATAAGAAAAAAAAATTGGTTTAACAAATAAGAATATAAATCAAGGGAGTTGTATATTAATGATATTTGGTAGCTGATATTATAATGCCTACTTGAATTTAAGAATTACACATATTTATGGTCACACACGCACGCACATTTAAAAAAAGTTAAAAGAAAACAATTTTGAACTGTAATTAAAATTTAATTATATTTAAAATATATATATACTATACTACTTCAAAAATTAATATTGCTTACTGGAATATCAGAAAATTCTTTCTCAAAAATATTTTTATCTGGCAACTTTAAAATATTAATTTTTTTATTACTTTCAATTTTGTTATTATTTTTAATAGATTTAGATAAACACACATTTATGCTATTTAATGTATCATTAATGTATGATGAAGGAGAAAAATATGTTGTTCCTGATCTGTCCATATAACCTATATTACCAATGTTATTTTCTGAAAAAGGTAAAATAGTGTTTTTTTTTTCAGTAGACTGATCATTTTCCTAAAATAATAGAATTCATTATTATTTAAAAATAAATAAATTTAATATTTTTATGTTTATACCTTAAGAAAAGTAGCTAACAAATCCTTTATTTTATGGAGAAGATGTTGAATAGTTTTTTCTTGTTGACCGATAATAGCTTTCATTTGAACTTCTTTAGAAGAATTTAAAGATTCATTATTGATAAATGTGCTATAATCATCTGATAGCAATGATGTTTCAATTTTATCAGGGTATTCTCTTATAACTGAAAACTAAACCAAGAAAATGTACAAATTATAAGAATATAATAGAAAATAGTAATATCATAATAATAGTATTATGACAAATAATTAAATTTCACCTCTTGATCATGAGCCCAAAAAGTTATCTTGCCATCATTCAATAAGCCATCAACTATATCATCAATAAATTGTTCAATATTACATTTTTCTTGGGAAATATTTTTATGTAATTTGAATTGTTTGTTAATTAATTCCAATGTTTGAGTTAAATCATCTTCTAAAGTCAATAAACTCTGTTTCTTAATTTCATTACTTATTGTTAAATCTTGAATCTAATTAATCAATAAATAGTTCATTTATTTGCTAAGGCTTAAAATAATAAGTATTACTTTTGCACGTAGTGCACTTTCAACTGCTGTGAAATTGTTTGGTGCATTACACTTAAGACATTTATTTGATAACCATTGTTTTGATTTTGATTTTTCACTACATGCTATATTATTTTGTTGTCGAGATAGATTTTTATAAAAATCATGTGGTGTTGGAGATTGTCTGCGTACAGGTTTAAAACTAAAGACTGACTGAGAAAACAATTTTATAGAATAAATACATGATTAATTTATTGGAAAATCATATTTATTTTTAATATACCTTATAAGATTATAGTTAATAATATTGTAATAATTATAAATATCTAAAATCATACATAAGAGATGGTTAATCAATTCATACAAATAAATACAATTATTAGTATTCTAACTATAATTAATGTAAACAATATATTTAAAGTAACATAATATATTTATTTATTTTGTATCCATTTAAAAAAATTTTGAATAATTGAAACAAATAATTTAATATTTAATAATATTAAAATTTATATAAATATATATATTATAATAAATTTAATATAATTTACTTACTAAAAAAAATTGTAATTATATTTGTAAATAAATTATGGCATACATATCTATTTTCAAAACATTCAAAATGAGGGATGATAAAAAAATAAATAAAATAGATAAAAAAAAAAAATAATAGGCAAACCAGAAAAATAATGTAAATTATAATAAATAAAAATTGTAATGAAATATTCTTTATTAGTACTAATGGTCCTATGTTTTTATATAGAAGATAACTTATACTTAACAACATTGGTCTAATATACAAAATTAATTGTTTTTATTTTTAAATGTTAAACCAATGCATCCTTCAAAATTAAAAAAAGTGATACACACCATGCACCCATTATTATAACATCAATTTTAATTGAGTATGTTTTAAAAGATAACTAATCTAATCAATCTTAGAATATAATTAACATAATTTTATTTTTTTATTTATAATATATAGAGCAGCAAGTTTTTATTTTTTTTCCATTGTAACACAATATTATTAGTTCCAGAAAACTTTGGATAAAATATATTTATTTGCCAAAATTTATTATAAGACTTTAAATAAAAAAATGTCTATCTTTTATGGTATACTCTTTGGAAAACACTTGCATTTATCAATGGTATATTGTTTTATTAATAAATAAAACAAGTTCTTGCAGTTATATTTATTATTAATCATTAAATTATTTTAAAATATTTAAATGTATAATTATAGTTAAATAGTTATATTATAGTTAAATATAATATGTATCATCAATTTAATTTGTTTTGTATTTCAGAATCAATATTGATACGTGGACAAATCTAATTAAATGGATTTTTTAAATGGTCTTGAAGGTATAGTTACTAAGAATGGAGACATGGTAACATTTGTTGCGGAAGATTTAGAAAATAAACTTAAACAGACCAGTCCATCAACACCCGTGAGACCTTTAGGAAGATTTGTTTTAGATGCAAATTTACTAAATGAACTCGAGTTTGAAGCCAGAAATATTGCTGCTTCTGTAGATACCTTAACTGAAACTCTTTCGGGAGTTTTACATAGTATGTCTGCATTAACTGTTGAATATTTAGAAATTTACAGAGATGTAGTTTGTAAGACATGTGATTCTATTGATGCTAATATTAAATCAATGTATCAATTAATGGCTAAATGCGAAGAACTTTCTAAAGAAATGGAACCTATCTATAAATTAGCTCAACAGGTTAAAGATATAAAACATATTTTAGATTTATTTGAAAATGCAGTAAATTAATTAATTAAATATGCTGAAGAAATTATTGTTATGAATATCTTTCAAGTATTTGTATGCAATTTGTTTGTTACAATATTAAATATACCATATTAATTTAAATATATTAAAAATATCATACTACCAATTCAGTTATATTTTTTAAACCTTAAATAATTATTAAATTAATTGTATGATGAATAAATATTTTAATTTTTAAATTTAATTATTGACTAAATATATACTTACAGAGTTTCGACTTTGCCTTGAATTATCTTTACTTTTAGTTTTTGTAGAGGAAGCAACACAGTTACAAACACTGGTTTGATGAAGGAATACAAAATATTCACTTTTGCCTAAAATCTTTGTCAATAAATTAATGTACACATCAAATACAAGAATAATATCATAATCTCACCTCTAAATACTGGCTTACATACATGAGTTGATAGTATTTTTCACATTCCACTACGTCTTGGAAACATTTTTTCTCCATAACAATTGATTTAATTGGTAAATTTACTATATCACTGCTAATATCAACTGTTTTAAAAGCAACTTGTTCATCTACTCCAGACCATCCTTTAGGTATTAATGCTATCCAGTCTTTTTGTGATATATTTACATGAGCCTAAAAATAATATTTGTTATTATAAATAATATAAAAATTCTGTATGTTATAATTACTCCTTGTCCCACATTATAATCAACTATTAAATCATTTTCAATGAAGTAACTGTGTTGCACAAAAATCTTGACTATTTGTTCCATGTTGTCTATAAAATAATAACTATTAATTTTGTCATATAAATAATAAAAATTAATAAAAATCTTTTATAAGACAATACATTTAACATTGATACTTTTAAAATACGGATTGTAGTTTAGTGTATAACTTGAATATTATTGTTATTAGTTAAATAAATATATTAATAATTAATATTATAATATATAATTATTAATAAATAATTATAATATTTAATTTTAATTTTAGCTCTTGGCAATACATGCAGTAGATTTAATTTTGAATAATGAGTCAAGTAAAAAAAAAGCAACAGATCATATAATAAAATATTGAAATAAAATGAGATATAATTTTAGTCCTTAATATATTTACTTAATAATTTTTAGGTTTAGACTTAAAATAAGTCTATAACAGACGTACCTAGAATTTACTTATTTATTTATTTATTTTTTGATGGGAAGGGGATTTAATAATTTCCACTTGACAAGGAATATAATAGTTAATATATACTTAAAGTCTTATTTGTAACTGCAATCACTTACATAATAAAATAACCTTGGTGAAAATTCATAAAATTTAACTTCAATTTTTAAATATTTTTTAAAATTTCGGGAGAGGGGTTGAACCCCTAAACCTCTCCCTTTGGCACACCCTTGGTCTGTAGTACATAAATATAAAAACTGTCAAAACACTGTAATTAAATACTGAATTATTTAGGTTTTCAATTAAAAATACAATATAGCAAGTCTACATAAGTATCAATATAGTTTTTATTAGGTAATATAGCTTTAGATACATTCTATTATGATAAATTATTTGATATTGGTGCACCTAGGACAGAAAATATTAAAAATTATACTTAAACTAAAAAAATTAGACTCATGTTAACCAACATTTTTAACGAAATATTAAAATATCGATTTGATATATTGTCTAATCTAAACCAATGTATGTAAATATATATTTTTACACATATTATTTATGTACCTATACATATAATTATTTGATAGAACTTTTAAGTAAAAAATAAGCAATGTCAACCTGGCCATGAACGTTAGGCTACAAATGTAATTGGGGTTCTTGGCTAAATTTATATCAAAGGGTTCCCATTTCTAAATATGTATTAATTATCAAAATAATCACTGTAATTCATATATTTTAAGATTTAATTTTTGGCAGTCTTTATAGACCTAAACAAATTACTCTTATAAAAAAAATCAATTGTATATTTTATATATCATTAAAAAAATAATAAGTTGTATATTATAAGGTATTATTTTTTATATTTAAATAACATTGTAGTACCTATTAAAAATATTTATGCTAACTATATAGCTTAATTGTTTGTGTATTTTAAATAAAGTACCATTAAAAAATTATATGTTGCACTATTTTTAAACATTTTTTATCTTTATATGAGAAGACATTTTTGGATGCCCTTTTGAAAAAATGCATCCGGAACTGTTAAATACCAGTCCGACACTGAAAACAAGACTTAGATTTTAATTATATAATTAAAAGTTATTCTTTAAAAAAACAATAATTTTAATTTTCAATTTAAACTTTTATTACCTTAATAGGTAAAGCATATAAAAACTAAGATGCGTAATATACTTACCAAGAATTTAGAAGAACGAAGATTATGGACAGTATACTACGGTTAAAACAAAATAATTAGTCGTCAAACGACAAAATGTTGAATGTTTATTATTTACATCGCTGTAATTCAAAATACGGTCCAACAACATTTTTATATGGGTACAATAGCTTTAGTGAAAAGAATGATCACCAAAGTTTTCATCGTTGAACACACTACCCAAAGATGTTATATAACATTTTCAAAACTATTTTATAATTTTTCTTGTTCCCGCATTTTATGCGACTGTTCAAATTAGTGCTCTTGATTTGATGTGGGTACTACCCGGGTACCCGTTTATCCGGGTAATACCCGATTTTGTGGGTAGTCAATGCTTTCGGGTAGTGGGTACCCATTACCCAAAATTTTCGTGTACCCGATGGTTTTTGATATACGTAAACGGTTTAGTTAAGTCTTAACTCCTAAGAGGTAATCAGTATTAAATTATACATTACATAATTATTCGAATAAAAAATATCTATAAAAATATAATCTAAAATATACATACCTTAACATACCTAAGATCATTAAGCTATGGTTATCGAACAGAAACAGATAACTAAAATCTAGTTATTAATACTTTCATATCTTTTATACACTTTTATGATTATCGAATTATAAATACATATTGGAATTGTTGTCAAAATTTACGAAATATGTAAAAATATGTAAAATTAAATATTTCTTAATTTATTGTAAATCATGTGAAACGAATTTATCATTTGCAATAGTTAATTAATTTATCATGTTTAAAAAAACAGAGAGCACATCAGTCAAGGTAGTTATAAAAAGTGTTATATTCTGGTAAAACGTAGAAACAAATAACATTTCAGTGATTTTTATATCTTATTTTTTTTGTTTTTAAAAAGTACAATTACCCTATCTGGTAATAAAGTATGGCGTTTCTAATTTCGTATTAAGGGTAAAAATATTATTGTATGATGGTTTTACTATATAACTATATTTCATTATATGCATTATCGTAACAAAATATGTACATGAGTTTTTTAAATCAATAAATGGTTTGCACCACAAGACTGTTCTATTAGTTTACAGTGACACGATTTAGAATCGAATATTCTTCTGATTTCAACATATTTGTGAATTTAACTTCGCAATTAGGTACCACCTGAAATTTTCTTGTATTATTTGTAACTAGATTTATCATACTCATATTACCTTCGTTTTGGCAACTGTTCAAAAAATCTGATAGATTTCATGTTGATTTTAATATTCATCAATTGAAGCAGAGCCAATCATTAGCGGCGGTTTTGGCAAAATATAAAAATAAATGTTAATTTATTTATCGTTAAGCATAATCAATAACTACTTTAAAACTTAAGTGTATTATTTTAATAGTTAGAATAAAAAAAGCTTAAGAACATTTAGAATTCAAATAAATATAATAATAACGAAATTAATAGATTTGTATTACTTATTTTGGTATGACTAATGAAAATTTCTAAAAGACATACAACATAAACAAGAATTATATAAAAATGTAAATACAATTATACAAGTATTACAATAAATTTAGTACAATTTAGTACAACATAATTAAAATATTTTAACTTTTCTAGATTTTATGGAAGCAAATTCTTTTATAACTGAAATATAGCCCATTTTAGATGCAAGTTTTTGTTCAATTGAAAATATAGAAAAATTTGGTAGACTTTCTTGACCTTTGGTGGAACCAGAGCCGTCCCAAGGTTTTTCGGGGCCAGAGTCAAATTAATTTTGGGGCCCTTCGACCATAATAATAAGATATAATAAACAAAATACTCACTGAGAATAACAAAATTCTTGTAAATATATTTTTCCAGACCTTAACCAATCAAGCTCATTTAAAATCATGTACTGCATTACATACTTACATAGCATAATTGAATGTAACATTGTGGTCAGTGACAGTTCGTTTATATTATTATACAGACTTTATTGGGGCCCCCTAAAAATTTTCCAATGATGGGGGCCGGGGAAAAATGTACCCATTGCCCCCCCCCCCTCTGAACGGCCTTGGGTGGAACAGAGATAATTTTTTATTAACTTAAATTTACTAAAACTTCTATCGCAAGTAGCTGTAGTAACGGGTTAGGTTAAAAAAATTCTTAATGAAACTAACAAATGGGTATACATATCGGAGATAGTGTTACGTATACATCTTAAAAAGTCAAAAGATGTTGCAGTTTTAAATGATTCTATTAATGTAGAAGTTTGAAAATTCAATAAATAATTCACTACCATTCAAATCAACACTGTATAATAACACTAGATCATCTGACCGATTTTGATATAATTTCCATAGTCGATAAATTTCGACTAGAGAAAAATGAGAAATTCGAAAATATATTTGACAGTTTTTCAAATCTTTATTTAAGAATTGTAATAATATTATTTAAAGATTTATAGCATTAGACCTTTATAATAGTTTCACTTCTTTCATTTGACGTCGCATATGCGTTTTATTTTTCTGGTAGTAGGAAAATCAGTAGGTATTAAAAATATTAAAAATTCAATTTTTAGCTTCATTCAATGCATTTTCAAAACCATTTTATCGTATAATTTGAATGCATTTAAAAAAAACTTCTAAATTCTTTGTAACTCACATCAACAGTTTTATTTTGATTTTGTAAAAATAAATTTATTTTGTCAATCTGCCCTAGTATAGAATCCCAAAAATTAAGTAGGCATAAAAATTTGAAATGTATTTGTTTTAAAATATGTTGAGCAGATGTTATTGTATTTTTACTAAAATATTTCGGGTTTATCGCCATAAGATTGAGTATGTCAAAAACATTTTTAAAATTTAATTTTAGAGCATTCACTCGACCCTGTGGAAAGGGGTGTCAGAATACTTCCACGGTTTTCCCAGCCAGTCGTAAGAGGCGACTAATGTGGTTGCGTCAGGCCGACAGCCTGTGTAAAATTATGTCAAATAGAATAAGGAGTCCTTATCGACACTTTGGCGGTTTGTCCCATCTCGGATGTGCGCGGGGACAACAAGTGAGAGGAAATATTATATCTAGAGGAGGAGGAGACCTGGATGTTGAAGTGTGTGATAACATTCGGACAGCCAGTGTAATAGCTGTTCCACCAGTTATGTAAAAAGGTCTACACAACACGGGTAATGTCAACGGTGTTGGGACATTACCATTACGCCCCGGGTTAAATCTGAGTCTAGGTATAAGGGATAGATTTAAAGTGAGAATAGGCACGTGGAATTTTGGAATGTTAACAGGCAGAAGTAGAGAATTAGCAGAAGTATTGAAGAGAAGGAAAGTTAATATTTGTTGTGTACAGGAAAATAAGTGGAAAGCAAAAGAAATAGGAGAGGGCTATAAGATAATATATTCAGGTAGGACTAGTACTAGGAATGGCGTTGGAGTAATATTGGATGATGAGATGAAAATTTAGGTAGTCGACGTAGGAAGGAAAAGTGATAGAATTATTACGGTAAAATTGGTATTTGAGGAGAAAGTATTAAACGTAGTAAGTGCGTATGTACCACAAGTAGGATGCGAAGAAAGCGAAAAGGAAGAGTTTTGGCGAGAGATGGATGAGGCGATGCAAGAAATACCAAGTAATGAGGATGCTGTGATTGGTGGTGATATGAATAGTTACGTAGGGAGTGAGAGGGTAGGGTATGAAAGAGTACACGGGGGGCATGGTTTTCGCGAGAGGAATGAGGTTGGAGAAAAAGTTTTGGGTTTTTGCAGAATCGTATGAGCTTGCAGTAATCAATACATATTTTAGGAAAAGAGAAGAACATTAAATAACATACAAGAGTGGAAGAAATAGGTCGCAGATTGATTATTTTATGTGGAGGAGAGACAATATAAAAAAAGTAAAGGATTGTAAAGTAATCCCTGGAGAGAGTGTAATAACACAACATAGGTTGATGAAATGGAAGTATGGTGTAGTAGAAAAAAGATGAACAAAAGAAGGAAGACATGAAAGGAGATCAGAATTAGGTGGTAGAAATTAATAGGAAACAAAGAGAAGGAGTTTATAAAGAAATTAAAAGAAAAAGCTGTGTGGAATGTTGAGGGAGATATAAATGAGGTTTGGAGAAGGATGGCCACTTGTGTTAAAAACATAGCAAAAGAGGTTGTTGGTGAAACCAAAAGTAGTTTACCAGAAGACAAGGAAACGTGGTGGTGAGATGAGGAGATTTAGAGAGTAGTAGCGAGTAAGAAAAAGCAATTTAAGGTATGGCAGAAAAGCAGGAAGAGAGAAGATTGTTTAGAGTATAAAAATGTATGTAAAATAGTAAAGAGTGCGGCAAGCAAAGCGAAGCTTAATAGGTATGATGAGTTATATGAGCGGCTAGGAACACAGAAAGGAGAAAAATAAATTTATAGACTGGTGAAGGTGACAGAAAAGTCAATACAATTATTATACAACGGGCTATACTTAATGATACCATATAGATTACACGCCACCGCGATTCCGATAACGTTCGTATAATTGCTAATTTCCGATAACCAGTCCTCACCGGTGGACGCATACACCTTCTTGTTTTTTTTTTTTCTATTAATAAGTCACAACAACTTTGGTTATTGACTTTTGTTATACATAGTAAAATAGTATAAATATGTGTTTAGATAGAGAATATTACATTTTATACATGTAGAGAGGAATCGGAGGGTGAGTTATACAATTCAAGTTTGAGGTGTGAGCGAATATTTAGATTAGTTTATATAATTTGGTAAGTTTTAAGAAGGTGAATATTTTTTGGGTGTTGTCTGGATCTGGTTCTAATGCTTCTTGAAGGTTGTCAGCTAGCATACACGTTCTATTAAACGCTCATGATGTTATGGTAACATTCTTCGGTGTCGCACAAATCAATAAAATTACTCCCAACCATAAGACATGTACATGTCAAAAAATGCTAATTTAAAGAATTTTAAATTTCAAAACTTTTTTCAGAAGTGAATAGTATGTTTTTAAATGAATTGTAATTTTTATGTTCGATATTGGTAACATTAGTACCTGTTCTTTACATTTACAGAGTCCTGAAACCTACACGAAAAAAAAACTTATATATTTTATAAAAAATTAAAAAAAAGACCACTAGATTTTATTAACTTCGTGATATGGAAAATAAATGTCAAATTTGTTGGAGTAAAGTTAACTTAAATAGTATTTAAGTTTGCATTAATATTTCTTCAGCATCAGAATCTCTACAATCATCCAAATCCAATGCTATATTAATTAATATCGGTGATATTTATATTTTAAAATTTACAGGTTACCCTGTGCAGACTAATTGGATAAATATAAAAATTTACTAAGTATAAGAAGAACTTTGAATCATGGATAAAAGAGTAACTTAGGAACTTAAACAGCGTTAGGGCTGTAGACACGGGTGTTTAAGGGTTTAGATACCTTCTTCTACGTTTAAGAACAATTATAAAAGTAGAAATTAATTTTTTTCATGCACAAAAGTATTAAAAAAAATATATAAAAAATATATTGTTTCATTTCATATTAAATCACAAAATGTACATAACATTTAAATATTTAAAATATTTAATAGTTTATAATAATAATAATTTTATAATATTATATTAATTCATGTGAATTGCGTGATAAATATTGGTAAAAAAAAAAATGTTGAATAGGTTAATTTTGACCAGACGGAAGGAAAGGTAAGATGTGTTGCCAACCCGCCCTGGATCTTCGTTTTTAGAGAGGAAGGGGTGTCGTGCGAATTTCGGGATTGGTCGTGCAAATTCATGCGAATTGCATGCTAATTTTTCGTAAAAAAAAAAATTTTGAATATATTAATATTTACCAAGGGGGGGGGGGCGAGACGTGTTGCCAGCCCCCCCCCATGGATTTTCGATTTTGAAGGGGAAGGAGAGTCGTGCAAATTTCGGGATTGGTCGTGCAAATTCATGCGAATTGTATGCTAATTATTTGCATAATTTTTTTTTAGATTTTTTACTGGGGGGGGGGGGGGGGCTGGCAACATGCACGTATTTAATAGGTCTTTCGATTTCGTAAATTGGTAAACTAGTTATTTTGCGACAGTGTGTGTTTATGCGTCGTTGTGTCTGTTATGAGTTACTACATATAATACTACATAGTGTCATAGTACATATTATTAATTACGCTACACGTAAATATGGATACTTGGTTTCGAACTGGGTCTTGTCGTAAGACGAAGCTGTCAAATGATGAAGGAACTAGTAGTAGTGGAACTACTAGTAGTGAGATTGTTGATGTGTCAAGTTTGAATATAACAAAGAAAAAATTATTTATATACATTTGAAAAAATTAAAAATATCAGCAAGTGAAGAAGATTCGTTGATTGAAATGTCATGTGATCAAACTTTAAAATCGTATTTTAAAAGTACAAAATAAACTGAATGTTGAGAGTGATTTAAGACTAAAACTAACAAGTTTTAAACCAGATATTGACTTTCTCGTGAAGAACAAGCAATGTCAAAAATCACATAAAATTTTTTATCTTGTGATAAAGTTGAATTAGGTTTTTTTTTAATAAACAATTGTTTTTTTTTTAAATTTTTAAAATTTTTTATTCCTTATAACTATATATATATATATATATATTATAATTTTATGAAAACGTATAAAGGTATGCTATGGATGGGCTTCAAATATTTTTTTACAAAATTAGTGGTCCGCGGAACTAAAAAGGTTGGGAACCGCTGGTCTAGTGGATGAGGAGGAAGTGAGAGATGCGGTGAAGGTAATAAAAAAGAAAAAAGCGGTAGGACCAGATGGAGTACCTGTAGAGGTGTGGAAAATGTTAGGGGATGTAAGCATTGGGTGGTTGAAAAATCTTTTTAATAAGGTACTGATAGAAGTGTTATGCGATAAGAGAATTCCAATGAGGCTGAAAGGTAAATTTTATAAGAGTGTAGTGAGACCAACTATGCTGTATGGTTCAGAGTGTTGGGCGGTTAACAGGAGAATAGAACAAAGTATGAGTGTCGCGGAAATGAGAATGCTTAGATGGTTGAGTGGAGTGACAAGAGAAGATAGAATAAGGAACGAATACATGGGAGATAGTGTTGGGAGTATAATCAAAAATAATTAAGAAATATTTTGATTTATTAATTTATTTAAATATAGCTTGTCTTACTTAAATAGTTTGAAATGTTTGTTTGCGGTTGGCTTACGGAATCGTTGGAGGTCTTTGTAGATGCTGCACACCCTATATTTGGTTGCTGGATAGTCTCCTCAATAAAGAACGCATGTGGCAGGTGATTCGCTTGATATGCAACAATTGGAGGAAGGATGGTTACTTCCACAGCAGACGTATTTTAGAGATTAAGAGTAATATTTCTAGGATTAGCCGTTGTTTTGGTAATTATGGCAATGGATAACGTTTCTGCATTTTTTAGGTTCCTCAATTTTAATTTTTGTACGCAGTAGTGACTACTTCAAAAATATAATTATTGATTTTGGCTGGTTCGAGGTCAACAAAGAAATTTGGAAGTTTATTCATAGTTGTTTTTTGAAGAATGTTAGTAATCTGTCGGATTGAGAACCCAATTTAATCGATTGCTACTCCAATTTCGATAGTTGGTTATACTCATAAAATTTATAAGTATGATACCGAGCTTTACTATCTCTTAGAAGGTGAATTATGTTACGATACGATTCGGAGTCGGATGTTTGGATTTTTAAATCGTTTGAGAATTTAAAGATAAATTTAGCTACACCGATTAGTACATTGCAGTGATCAATAAAACCTAATACGTGTATACCACGGTCAAACATTGGTGGTGGAAGTTTCATTTTAGTACCTTAGAAATCGACAGGAGGTAAATTATAATTTGAAGTATGAACATTTGAATGATTTGCCATTTCGGTGACGTCGTTTGAGGGTGAAGAGAATCTGTTAAGTGTGATTAATAATGGTTTAGTCTTCTTGGGTTTGGGAAAATCTGCTGAAGATAAATTTAATTTCGATGACTTTTTGGGATATTCGATGTTATCGTCATTATTTTCTTCAAAATCTGTATCGGAAGAATTAAAGACGTCATTTGGCCCACTCTATATACGAGTGCCTTGCAATATTTTTAAAGAATTGACAAAACCGACTTTTTGTTTTTAGTTGAAAATAGATATAGAATGAGACGAGTTTTGATTAGACATTTGTTTAATGAGCGTAATTTTGTTATTATTATTACTGGCAGATTGATTTTTCATTATATTATTGGTGCTTATTATCTGGAAGTCAAATTGTCGAAGTAATCTCAAGTTTAAAGGTCATCATGTTTTGGAAAGGAGATAAAACATTGTTTTCCATTAGTTGCACGTAATTAGTAAATATGTTTTTTAACTTCTTTCTCGAAAATGAATTTGTAGGCTGCTGGTAGACACAGAGACCAAGTATAGTATAAAAAACTGAGTTGATTGATAGAAAGCACGAAGAATTCAAATGGAAATTAGGTGATTAATTCAAATATAAGAGATAGATATAATATTTTGTGTGCGTTCAGTTTGACTGTTCGCACGAGAATCGAATGTAAATTAAATTAATTTATAAAACTATTAATACAGTATTAATCAACTCTACTAACAGACATTTATAGATTAAAATATTTTGGTTCACATTTTCAAATTCTAATTTTATGATGTCAAATTTTCGCCCCCTTTCCTACTCAATATTTTGCGTCCCTGGCAGGTGCTCACTTTACCAGGCCCTCGGACCTGGCTCAGGATTGAGTATCTTTAAATTAATACAAAATAAATAAATATCATTAGAACATACCACGTTTATGCTTTTTTTTTCAACTTGCAATTTTTAAGTTTAGAATAAGTAATTTGTTTAAATTTAAATAGTAAGCAATAATAGTGGATTATACTTTAAAATAATGAAATATTATTAAATATGAAAAAAAGTCGATTTGAATTTAGTATTATATGTATATATATATATTACACAAATTTATCCGGGAGATAATTTATACGTACAGCACCCTAGCTAACCTTAATGGAATTTTTGAAAATTTTCCTCACTAATATTTGGTATGAAATTTGTATGAATTTGTATGACCATTTTCAGAATTTGTACGATCTGTAGATGGGGCTGCTGTGACGTCACCCCAGCCCCGCCTTAGGGAAATATTAGTGTTTTCGATTGTTTTTTATGCCATGTTTTAGATCGTAATTTATATAAATTATAATTAAGTTTGAAAACTTCTTTACCTCAGCCTCACCTCAAGGGAAATTTCAGTGTTTTTGATTTTTTCGTGCCTGTATTTTTATGGATCGTGTTTAAATTTGCAATAATCATATATAGTTTAATCAAAATGAGATTTTTTATTTTTATTTTTATTTTTATTGTAGCTTCAAGTTACAACTAATGAAAATATTGAAATAATGAGATTGATCTGTCGTATCGGTGTGATACATATGATACATAATATTTCATAATGATAACATGTGTAAATTCTTCAACTGATCATAACAGTTTCCATTATTGAATGTTATTAATTATTACTGTTGTTGTGTGCCTACAGTTCAACAATGAGAGTGGAATAAAAAATAAATAAATAAACTCAATGTTTAAGTTAAACACTATTTATTGTATATTATTTTAAGTACAAAATATCAGTTTTCCAGTAGCGTGTCCAGCACAAAATAATTGGGTAGGCCCATTTTGGTCATTTAGTTGTGTAGTTTGTTAACTCTACACCGAAAAGATTTTGCCTATAAAAAATAGCATTATGGGTAGTACATTTTTAGGTTTTCAATTTGAAAATTTGAACATTATACTTGCTGTATTTAGGTTTATTTCTTTATTTAATAATAGGCACTTAAAAAGTAAATCATTTTAAACAATATTGATTAAATATGTACTAGGTAAATAGTACCTAGGTATAACATAATAAGAAACTTAACAGCCTTTATTTGAACTTTATTTTTTATAAAAACCGTTTCGTGTTCACTGTAAACTGTTTTCTTAAAAACTAGAAATACAATAATTGTATTTCTAAAAAATAATAATTGTATTTATTTATTTATTTATTTTTATTGTATTTATTTACAATAATTGTATTTCTAATTTTTAAGAAAACAGTTTACAGTGAACATGAAACGGTTTTTAATAGCCAAGCAACCTAATGAACCTCCTTCAAAAACATTTCTAGAAAACAATTTCACAAACACACCAGTTCCAAATATATTATGTACTACTTAGTTTTACAAGTATAGTAAAAATCTATCTAAAACTGTGATGCTATTAACAACTATTATAGCTATTCACCCCTACACGCCGCGCCAAATTCGATATAATAACAATATATAGTGATAACTGATATAAAAAATATTGATAACAAAATATGTGATAATAATTTTGATATGATTGACCAATGGCAATATTATCTATAAACATTGATCATGTCCACGGTTTAAGATAAACATATATATATATATTTTAAGCCGTGAGTTGTGATAAAAAAAAAAGTAGTCAAATTAAATTGGGCAGGCCCGGGCCTAGTCGGCCTACCCTGTAAACACGCCACTGCAGTTTTCTGCCGACCGTCGAAGAGTATGTTACTCATTAGCGTGATCGAAAATCTACTGCGTTATGCGTTTAATAATCTGTTCGGTGCGTAACTATTTACTATTCTTAATTAAGTTCGATATGTCTCGTAAAAACACACACTTCAAACGCAATTTTCTGTCATCTCCGTCGTCTCCAATGACTGATCAAAAGAAACTCAAAACTTTCGTCACTCTAAATAGATTTTCCGCCTTTGATGATGGCACAGACTCCTCTCCTAATGTTTTCAGCCCAACTTGAGTCACAGATCTGTCACCGGTTCAAGGGGAAACTTCAAATCAAACATTTACTAAAGCATCCAACGACATATCAAACTACAAAGCTTCAAGAATCTTCATTTAAAATGTCACCAACTTCTCAAAGATTAAGTACGATCTTATTTCTATTTTGGGCCCAGAAGTTACCTTTAAGGCTTCTAAGGAATTTCTAACGATTCGAATGGCCAACATCGATATTTTTTACAAAACTGTTTCTTATCTTAGTGCTAGCCAATCATCTTTTTACACTCATGTACCACATATGCGTCCAATTCAAGCTGTAATTCGCTATTTACATCACTCCACTCCCACCGAGGAAGATAGCCCTTACTGATTTGGAGTTCTCTGTTCTAAATGTAAACATTATTCAGAATAAAATGTCTCACTGCTACTATTTCTAGTCAACCTTAAACCAAAGGAACATAATATAAAAATATTCCAAGTATCAAAGTTATTGAACTCCATAATTAAAATTGAAATGGCTAGAAAATCTCGTCGACCTTCCCAATGCAAAAGATGTCAATTATACGGACATACCCGTAACTGATGCAATCATCAACCTCGTTGCGTTAAATGCAGTGAAAATCACTCCACTGGTGACTGCACTAAATCTCGTGACACACCTGCCAAATGCGTATTATGTTCCGGCGCTCATACCGCCAACTATAGAGGCTACCCAGCCCTCAACGAACAAAAAAAATCTTATATCAAGAGGCGTTCTGCACCGATAATCAACAATGCTGATAATAATGGACCAAAAGTCTCTCCGGCGGCCAACATTCCAATCGAACCTCCTCCTACC
Source organism: Sipha maydis (assembly GCA_034509805.1). NCBI lineage: Eukaryota > Metazoa > Arthropoda > Insecta > Hemiptera > Aphididae > Sipha > Sipha maydis. Next base: position 644,289 of record JASXSY010000243.1, read on the forward strand.
ATACGGAAAAACTACGCGGAAGTAACGAAAAATCACAGTCTTCTTCTTCTTTTGCCTCGCCTTCCTCCCAACTATTTGGGGTCGGCCACCTTTGTCCTACACCAACACTTCACTCGGTCGATCACATCTCCTCTGCACACATCGACAGCCCTCATGTCATGTGATGATCACGTTAATAACGATATATTCCCACCCACCATTCTGTCCAACTTTTTTTCCAATCTAAACGATATTATTAGCCCTCTTATCTCCCTGTTAACTACAGTCCTCAATTCACTTCTAACAAAATTTGCTTAATTCTATCAAGGTTAACTATAATCACCTCATTATACCTTTATCTTTATTTTTTCTCTCTATTATTATTATATTCACTATAATTATTATTTATAACATTATATTCGTACCAATGCTTTCATTGAAATTGTACACATAAATTGTATTTATCGCTCTGTTTTAATTGTCGAACTATAATAGTATTATTGCCGATGGTCCAAAAAAAAAACAAACGAGTACAAAATATTTTATTAATTAATTTGACAAATAAAAAACTGACGTGAAGGTGCTTGCTATTACCGGACTAAAATACATCTGCTTATGGGTCTATAAGGAACCCCCTGATTTCGTGTGCATTTCCTGTCAATACAGTATCCGGAATAATAATATGCAATTGTAGTTTGTGTATTTAATCACTATTACAATGTGATTACAACTATCACTATTATTTGTGGTTTGTGTCAACCTTGGATGTGATTAGCCTTATGATAGTAAATAATATTATAATACATTACATATATTATTTTTTTAATTATATTTATTATCGATCGTGGCCCATCTTATGGTTTGTATTCGTATATAACTTAATATAATGATGGTAAATAATAGTTATTCCAATACTCTATGTGAACCCCCGTGTAGTTGTGTAATATTCTAATTAATCAAAACAGATGAACCCCTGTTCAATACTACACATAAAAAGCCATTGAATACTTCACAACTTAATCAAACGATACTGGTTAAATTTTTCTAGCAAGAAATAAAAGTATATAATATTCTCAAAGAAAAAGAATCTAAGAAACACCACTCTGAATAATAAAAAACAAATATATAAATACAAAAAAACGAAATCAAAATTTTTTATTTGATTATTCTTAATAAAAACCAAAATATAAGTATAATTCAACACTACTTACATAAAACTGAAAAACAAAGATTAATAAATAACACTTTTAAAAATAGAAAACATAAATATCTAACACAAAATATGGAAAATCCACAAAATACTTTGCAATAATCATAAAAAAAAGCCGAAAAACAATAAATAGACCTTCATCAATCAGTAAAAATCTGAATAATAAATAATCTTATAAAGCATACCGGAATATTCCACTGTAGGTAATTCATATCAACATAAAACTAAATAATTCAGTATACAAAAAAGAAAAGTAAGATTATTTACTTATTTACAAAAATCTTTTACATAATACACTACAAATATACCATAACGACAAACATACGAAATAGAAAATGGTGTTGGGATAGCATTAGTAACAAAAAATTAAACGACTTCCTACAAATTTTCATTAGAATGCTTACTTTACAACTAAAACTCTAGCTTTATACAGAGGAATAAAATACACAATTAAAATAAAAATAATAACTCATAACGATTATTTAATACTAAAAGTGACTCTCTCAGTAATCTCATAGGAATCTTTAACAAGCGCAAATTTAGTATTCAACCTAATGCAAGAAAATTCAAATTAAGTACCATGTCAATAAAGATTAGAAATATTATATCTATAAATATCGGAGCGTCCGAATTGCATGCCAAAAAAATAAACATAAATTGGAATGTTCGAACTGCATACCAGGTCTTAGAGGGCTCTGTCCGAATTGCATGCCACGTCTTGCAGGGGTTTGTCCGAATTGCATGCGACGTTTTAGGGCCCCTTCACACGTAGCCACTCGGCAGCGCTGCTGATGGAAAAATATGAACGTATACGGATGGTTTCACACACAACTACAGCCACTGATTGGAAGCGCTACAAACGATGTGAGTGGTTGGCTTCGTTGCAAATTGCGGCGTTTAAAAGTCGCGCTTCTTGTTACAAAACATATTTTTAGATTGGGCGTTTCACACGTGGTATCACACGTGACTACAATCGCACGATTATTTTAGCAGCGCGATAAATGCGCGTTTGATTAAACGATTTCGACTATTCTATTTCGACTTTTTTTGTTTTGTTTTGTAATAATATTTTTTATTCCAGAAAAAATGTATTCAAATGTATTTTTTGACATACGAAAATATGAGATAAATTTCTCATCATCTCCTTGTAAATCATCAAATAATGTATAAAATAGTCCTTTGTTTGATCTTTCTAAAAGCAATGGATGCACCCAGAATCTTCTTGATGTATTTCTGCGTTTTTTTTTTTAATTAATAACATGGTCAACAGTAATTCACTTTCCACGTCCATTTTGAGACTGATACAGTATGCTCTCGTATTCACAAAACTACCGACGCATGTTAGCATCACCACCAACGTGTTTCAAAAATATTAGTGGCACCACTAACGCGCTTCTAAAAAAATATGCAGCGCCACTGACGCGCTGCTGAGAAGCGCTGCCGAGTGACTACGTGTGAAGGCGCCCTTAAGGGGCCCACACACGATCAGTTTAACTGTGCAGTTTATCTGTGAAATTAACTGAGTAAAAATTGTACCGTTATCTGAACTGAAGGTGTAAATCAGTTTTTCCATCAGTTATGATCACAGTTCTCTCAGTTGTTTCGTGCAGTGTAGTCTACTGGTCTACTGTATGTGTATGCAGATGACAATGGGTGACCGAAAAAAAAACTGGTAAACTTCTGTATGAATCAATAAAATGCAAAAGTTGTTCTTTTTTTTTGCCATGGCGGCGACAACAGTTAAGTAGTAGAATAATTATAAAATATAATATATCATAAGAAATAAATAAATAATACAAAATAAAACTTAGCGGATGTTCGTGGCTATAAACGTCAAACGACTAGAGAAGACTGTGCAAACTGTTTGATTAACTGATCAAACTGCGCCGTTAATCGTTACAAAGATATTATTACTTTGTCATCTGCATAGTCAGCTACTGATGTGTTGGGGGTAGTAGGTTGGTCAGAAGCGAAGATATTGAATAAAATAGGAGACAGAATTGCCCCTTGGGGAACACAAGCATTTATAGCTGCTATATCTGATAGCGAAGATGCGTAGTGAATTTGATAATTACGATCTGAAAAAAAAGGATTTGATGAGTAAGTAGTAGATGGGGGGGGGGGGGAGAAATTTCTTAAGTTTATACAAAAGCCCATCGTGCCATACGCAGTCAAAGGCTTGTGTGATGTCTAAAAATACGCAATTGCAATACAGATTTTTTCCAGGGAATACGAAATGGAGTCTATAACTCTGTGTGCTTGATGTATGGTTAAATGAAATGCGCAAAACCCAAATTTAGTATTTGGAAGAATATTATTTTCAGTAATGATCGGGAGAATTTGTTTTAGAATTAACCGTTCGAATAATTTGGCGAAAACAGGGAGAAGGCTGATTGGCTGGTGTGATGATGAATAGTCTGGTGGTTTGTTTGGTTTAGGAAATAAGATTATAGATGCGAATTTCCACAGTAGGGGGAAATAAGAAAGCATTAAATATGTGAGTGATATGGACGATGGCTCTAGTTGGAAGTGATCTGGCTACTTCCACGGTAATGCAATAAAAGCCTGGTGATTTGTTTAATAAATATTTTTGTAAGGCATATTTTACATCATTAGGTGTAAATGACTTGACATTAAGAAGGGTCATTAAGATGGTGGTATTTAAGAACGTTTCGACTAGATTAATATTTTCATCGTCTATAATATCAGCATGCGGTTGAAATATTTTAGCAAGATGATCCTTAAAAAGTTTAGCTTTTTCAAAATCTGAGGTAGATGAGCTACCATCTGATTTTTTGATAGGGAGGTTTGGTGATTTATAGCGAAATATTTGCTTTGTTTCTCTCCAAAGGCTACCATCTTTGGGAGTAAGTTTCAAAAGGTAATTTTGCCATATATTTGACTTAAATTTGGTAAGCAATTTTTTCAGTGCTAATTATTATAATTAAGTTTGTGGGAAGGTAGACGCGTGCGCTGGTTTAGAGCTTTTGTTCTCCTTTATTCTACAATTTTATTACGTATATACTCAGGGAGTGAGCCTGCCGAAGGAAGTGCTCGAATAGTATTAGTAGCTGACCATGTTGCGGGTTGTATTGTATTAGTAAGATTGTAGTCCACTAAGTCTATGTCATTGGTTGATTTTATTTTTATGTTTAGCTTAATTTTTGAATCGACTTATTTGAGAAATTTAGAATGGTCTGTGAATATGTTAAATAATTTGGAGGTTTTTTTAATAGATGGAGAAGTGTTGATAGTTAGTAGTACCGATGAGTGGTCAGAATTTAGATCAAGGAAGTATTTTGTAGTGTGGAATAAGATATTTGGTATTTTGGATACAAAAATATCAAGAATATCTGGAATTTTGCGGGCCGACGAAGGCCAATAGGTTGGATCAGGTGGGACTAAAACTTTCAATTTCTTTGCGTTTATAAAGTTGTATAAGATGACATCTCGAGGATTATTCATGCATCCCCATAACTGATGTTTGGCGTTAAAATCGCCGCCTATGATAAAGAAGTTATTAAATGAGTTGAAGTAGTCGGCGAATTGAGTGTTAGTAACGTTATGTTTTGGAGGTAAATATACAGCAGCAATGGTGAGTGATGTATTGTTTATCTTTAGATCAATGGCACAAAATTGGAGAAACGATTGAGAAAAACTAGGTAGAGGAAAAAAATTCAATGTTGGATTTAACAAAAATAGCAGCACCTCCATGTGCAGTGTTGTCAGAATGATAACCAGGGATATGAATATGGGAGTATTTAGTGAAATGGGAAGGGGTGGAACAGTTTCATTCGTTTTGATTTTAATTTTATTATTAGGACTGTTTATTTGACGATTATTATTCATGTTGGTTTCGATAGAAAGTTAATGATGTTATTGAACTTGGGACAAGGAGCATATTCAGCTCTTCTTCTAGGGGGGGGGGGGACGAAATTGTAACTCAAATCATAGGTACTCATAAAAGTATATGTCTTTAAATGACAGTGAACAGATTATAAATAAATTGGCAGTTCAAAATTTTTCGATCGTTTCGCTTGCTTAAACTTTAATAATTGATTTCTACCCACATAACCCATAACATAAATTATTGTAAAAACATAAAAAAAATATAACAAATAAAATAACTTGACATATATATATATATATATATATATATATATATATAAACATACAATGATAACTTAAGTATGTAAGTATGTAAGTATGAAAGGTGTCAGAATACTTCCACGGTTTCCTCAGCCAATCGTAAGAGGCGACTAATGGGGTTGCATCAGGTCGAGAGCCGGTGTAAAATTATGTCAAATAGAATGAGGAGTCCTTATCGTTACTTAGGCGGTTTGTCCCATCTCGGATGTGCGCGAGGATAACAGGTAAGAGGAAATATTATATCTAGAGGAGGAGGAAACCTGGATGTTGAAGTGTTAGCCCTCGAAAAAAAGAGATTGAGAATTAATAGAAATAAAACAGAGTATATAGAGTATGATTTTGGACAAAGAGACCAAGAAGTTGAAGAAATGAGGAGACCAATGACAATAGATGGTGATGTGATAGATGAAGTCGAGAGCTTTAAAAATTTAAGATCTTTTGTTCAAAAGGACGGGGGCTTTGAAATGGATGTAAAACATAGGATTAAGTGCGGGTGGATGAAATTGAGAGAAGCATCGGGCGTGTTATGCGATAAGAGAATTCTAATGAGGCTGAAAGGTAAATATTATAAAAGTGTAGTGAGACCAACTATGTTGTATGGTTCAGAGTGTTGGGGCGGTTAACAGGAGAATAGAACAAAGTATGAGTGTCGCGGAAATGAGAATGCTTAGATGGTTGAGTGGAGTGACAAGAGAAGATAGAATAAGGAACGAATACGTGAGAGGTAGTGTTGGTGTAGCGCCAATTGTGGACAAGATGAGAGAAAATAGGCTGAGATGGTTTAGGCATGTGATGAGGCGAGAGGAAACGAATGCAGTAAGAGTGGTTATGAAGATGGACGTTGAAGGGAAAAGAGGAAGAGGAAAACCAAAAAAGAGATGGTTGGAGACTATGGAGAATGACATGAGGTCTGTCGGTGTGTACATAGGAGATGTGATTGACCGAGTGAAGTGTTGGTGTAGGACAAGGGTGGCCGACCCCAAATAGTTGGGAGGAAGGCGAGGCAGAAGAAGAAGAAGATATAATAATAAAATAAGAATAGGTATCGATAGGTATATTTCTATGAATATTCATTAAAGCCAAACCTGTAAGTTTTTTCTGCGACATTTAACTTCTCAGCCAAGTTTTTAACCTGATATAACATTAAGCATTTTTCAGAAAGCAATAAGCAAACGGCCAAAGAAGTTAAGTTTAGTGCAAAGCAAAAATGGTGGGCAAACTTATAAAAATATCAAATAATCAAATAAATAAATAAATTAAATATCTAAATCATACTATCTGAATAAAGTAATACTGAATAGCGAAAATTAAATTAATATGATAGTAATTTTAACTAGTTATGTCGTAAATAATAACTAGTTGTAAAAAAACCTTAACTAATTTTTCTAAACACGGGTAAGTATGAACTAAAGAGTACATTATTGTTGATAAGGGTTCAGAAATTATTGCATAAGATAGTTTTTTTTTAGTTAATTAGATTTATTGTCAAGTAAGCTAAAAATTAATTTCATAAAAAAGCATGAAGAATTAAGTTTAACTTTTTTCTTTCTTAATTTATTATTAATTATCTAATTATTATAATAAAATAAGTAAACACCTATACATGAAACATATTTAACAATGTCCATGGGGGACAATCGCCCCCCCTTGTATATTTCCTTGCTAGGGGTGTAATATAGATTATACATTACTGGTTTGAGATAACGCAACGAGCGCTGGGCCCGACGTTGAGTACTGACTTTGCTATCGGGAGCAGATAAAAGTGGTTTGCGAGACAATATACGTGTGGACTGTATGGTCCATAGCATCCCAATAGAAAAGAGATTTGGTAGGACACGAAAAAAAAATTCCGTTTTCAAAATATACATTATATAATTTATATATTTAAATATTATATAATGTATTATAAGTTTAAAACTGAATTTAATTTTATAAATATATAATATTTTTTTTACAGGGAGATTAATATTATTGATTAAGTTAATGAATTTAATTAAGAGTTTTAATAAATTGAAGTGAATTTAATTTTTATGTTTATATAAAATTGAACATTTTATACATAAAATTCAGAAAAAAAAGACTCCATGGTATCCTGCAGGAAAAGAGATTTGGGTGGACACGAAAAAAAAATTCAGTTTAAAAATATACATTATATAATTTACATATTAATATTTTAAATTATGTATTTTAAGTTTAAAACCGAATTTCTTTTTTCAACTAAACTATTTTATTTAAAGGGAGATTAAAATTATTGATTAGGGTAATAAATTTAATTAAGAGTTTTAATAAATTGAAGTGAATTTAATTTTTATGTATTTTTATAAAATTTAACGTTCAATGTATACAATTCAGAGAAAGAAATAAAATGAGGCAGTGGCGTCATTGGGGGGGGCAAGGTTGACATTTGCCCCCCCCCTTGTTATCAGTAGGCCGCTGGCGGTCTACTAAGGCCCTTTTCACACATATACGGTTTCCGTGTAAACGGTTCCGTGATGGTTCACTAATATATAGCAGCTTATCTGACGTTTCACACGTTGCCGTAACCGTGCCGTGTCCGTGTTGTGACGGTGCAAGTCGACACGGTTCGAAATTCCGTCACGGCGGCTTATCGCCAGGGTCGTATTGCAGTTTGGAGGCACCCCTGGCGAATCACTGCATTTGCGCCCCCCCTCCACAAAAAAAAATTATTTTAATAAAAATAGAGCAAGGTATAGTAAGTATAGTAAGTAGCTATAGTAAGTCATTAAAATAAATATAAAATTTTCAAATATTACGTGAAAAATATTACATAAGTAGTATTGAAATTTGCGCTCCTCTTAGAACTCTAATAATTGCGCCCCTGGCTCATGCCCTCTTGCCCTGCTCTGAATACGGCCCTGCTTATCGCACGTAGTGTATTGCGTTATACGATACCGTTCACACACACACGGTTTCCGTGTATACGGCAAGTCTTTCGTATTTATTAAATTGAATAAATTATTGCAAGTTATTTCTGCAGTGTGTTATAAAATGGATATCGATTTAATGATTTCATTGATAGAAGCTCGTCCAGTTCTGTGGGACTCTAAAATAAGTAAAAAACTTGTCCTCGTGTTCTCGGAGGTCCATGAAAATGGTATAAAAGGCACCTATTTCCTTCCGTTTAGAATTATAAGGATAAATCCAATAAATTCTTTCGCGTAAATTTCTTACACGGCACCTATGGCGTCTGTGTAAAAACATAAGCATAATTTTTTTATTTTTGTTCATTAATTCGACCGACTACAATGAAAATATAAGCAAATTATGACTACAAAGGCGCTATTGACAGTGGACTGCGAAGAAACCGTGTGCAAGTGAAAAGTGTACAACCGTGTAAACGGTTGCCGTGTATGTGTGAAAAGCGTCTAACGGGTCGGTCGACCGGGTATATGGTGCTAGTTTTGGGCCGCAAGCTCGCAAACATGATTCATAACATTCAAGTCATTACTAAATAAAATGATTCGTGGCTCGTACTAATTACGTAAGGTATCCGACATCTGTATTCTGTATGTGCAGTTGTGGACTGGACGAGCGGGATACCAGGTTTCCCGCCTTTCCTGTGGGCCGCTGCTCGTATAAAATATATATTTTATATTTATAATTATACTTAACTATGTAAGAAGGATGTTTGTATTGAGATAAAAATGTAATTGTTAGCGAGCGGTTTTTTTCTTTTAATTATGGGCCGGTCAAAACTTTTGCCCCCCCCCCCTTTCAAAACCTGAAATGACGCCACTGGAATGAGGTCCAAAGATATCAACAATAATACACCAGGACAGTAATGCTCTTTTCGAATGATGATGTTTTTATATCAGTTATCCGGTGTATTTTATATATGGTTGAGTGTTTAGTCCTAAAGTTTAATTGAGAGTTAGGAACTATATCAAGTATCTGATGTATATGTATAGTTCTCCTGAGAATGACTTTTTCAAAAAGCTTAACTAAAGTTGATAATAAATTAATTGGTCTGTATGAAGTTACTAAGTTTTTTGGCTTATTAGATTCTGGAATTAATATGATTGTCGATAATTTCCATATTAAAGGATAGTATGAGAGTCTAAACATGAAATTGAAAATGTAAGTAATGAGAATCAGTTTTTTCGGATTATTTTTTAAGAATTTCATTGGTAATTAAATCGTATTCTGATGCTTTGCCAACTTGTAAATTTTTGATTAACAAAGTAATTACAACTACATTTTAATATTCCTTTCGTAATGAATTATGATGATCTACTTAACAATAAAATGTAACTGTAGCCAGAATTCAATTTTTTTAAACTTTCTTATACAATAGTTCGACTTATTCCATTTTTTAAACGCAGTTCTACAAAATCCATTAATTTTATTCGACAATTTTTTTTTAATTCTTTATTATCTAAATTACATTTATACCAAGTTTATTTTATAAATAATCCATCAATATATTTTTTATGTCATTTAAATGTGGACTAAATTATTTTTTCACGTATATATCAAACTAACAACACTGTTTAATTTTTTGGATATTGATATTTTTGTCTGAAAAAATATTAATAATTCAATTAGAAGGTTCAGGGGGTGAAAATTTGTATATCATATTTATGTACACGTATTTAGGTTTATATAAAGATAAGAACAGTGTTTTTCAACTGGGGTGCTGCAAACTTTTGATTGCAAACATTTGAAATTTTTTAAGTTTCTTTAAGAAAAAACGCATGTAGGTATAAAAAATAAAAAGCTTTTTAACAATAATTTAGTCTTTAATATAATACCTATTGTATTCCGTATAATTTGTAGTAATACTGGGATCAATCTATTTTAATTTTCATACCAGTTTGTTTGCTATCGCTTCGCTGCAGACTGTTATAAAATTATATAATTATCTTATTTTTTTATTTTTAAGAAACTTATATTGAAATACAATTGTCTCAACAATTAAAATAAAGTAAAATAAAATAAAAGAAAAATAGATGAAAGCAAAATTAAAAATACCTACTTACAAGATAAATACCTACATACACTAAGATAAAATACATATAAACATATATACATAAATATTCATATAAATATTAATAATAAACATGTGTTATAATAAAAAGCCTTCAGAAAGAAAAAATTGATAATGACTTTAATCAAGAATGGATTGGAGGATTGGAAAACATACGGTAGAGTAAAAGAAATTTTGTTGGTAAGACATATAATAGAAAGAAGACACCGGCTATGGAGGCCGGGAAATTATCTTATTCCTAGTGAACATCTTATGACTTTATCTTATCATTATTTTTATAAAATATTTATTCACAAAATAATAAATAATCTTTATTTAATATACATTTAATAATTATTAAATTATTAATCATTAAACAATTAAATAATAATCATTTAATATATATTTAATAACATTCCAACACTCAGTCTCAGTCTGATATTAAATATCATTACGATAGACACTGTAAATCTATATTCTATACTATAAAATATAGATATAGGGTGCCTCCGGATTTTTATAAAATAACTAAGGATGCCGTGAGTCAAACAAAGTTGGGAACCTCTACCTTAGAGTGTTCGCACTGATCGTTAATAAGACGACCAATCAATACGAGAGCTAATGTGCACGGTGGCGTTGACCAGTTTTCTTTATCTGTTTTTTCCACTTTGTGTATTTTGTGAATTTTAATGTCAATTATAAATTTAATTATTGTACTGCAAAGTTATCGACCAAATTACATAATTTTTGTAATCTTTTTCTTGGTACTTCGGTCATTTTGTCAGGCCACGTATTCATTGGTTTTAGATTCTGAACGGAGTGAAGAATGTATTGATTTTACAATGATGTGTGTTTTTTTTTTTTTTTTTTTTTTTTTTTGTGTCTGTCGACACGTTTTGGGGCAGTAAAAATGCTTGGATTGCCTTATGTAGCAACTTTTCTGAAAGGAAAGTGAATCTATTTGGTACTTTGGGGGGTCAAAAGTTAAAAATTTCCAATATTTTTTAAATGCGACGGGAAAAACCATAAAAAAATTTGGGAAAAACGGGAGTTTTTACGCAAAACCAGTTTTCGACATAATCAAATTTTTTATTTTGCTATAACTCAAAAACTAATCGATGTAAATGCTTGAAATTTTCACCAAATGTTTAGACTAGCGTTCTCTATACACCATTAAATTTTCAAAGAATTTTGACTTTTATTAAGCTATTTATAGACAATTGAAATTTTCAATATTTTTAAGTATTTTTTTTTTAAATAACGATAAAAATTTTTTGGCTGCCTAGAAAATCTTGAAAATTTAATACAAGGTTTCTTATAAGTTGTTCCTTAACTGATAAAAAAAAATCTAAAATCGTAAGTCACAATTTTCTTTTATAAGTGCTCAAAGTTACAATTTATACGAAATATGTAAAAATCACGATAATTTGCAAGTTTTTTTGTAGTTAAAAATTCATAAAATTTTTTCTGTTCATACTTAAGGTTCAAAATTTTAACACTAGGTTATCTATAAGCTACTCTTCAAAAATATTTAAAAAAATTTCTACCGGAATTAGAGAAAAAAATGTTATGACTGTTTGAAATTTAAATATTTACGAAATTGCATAAAATAGCGATTTATTCTCAAACGATTTTAAATATTTTTTATAATTCAAAAAGTATAAGTCGCAGATTTTTGAAATTTCTACCAGCTGTTAAGATTGGTATTTCCTTTATGTCATATTTTTTTCAAAATATTATATTGATTTTTAAGCCACTTATAGGCATTTAAAATATTCGATTTTTTTACATTTTTTTTTTATAATCGGTGATAAAAAAAATTTGGCTCGTACAAAATACTTGAAAATTTAATAGAAGATTCCACAGAAGTAGTTCTTAAAGTCATTCAAAAATTATTAAAATCCATAGGCACAATTTTTTTTTATAAGCGTTTGAACAGCGAATATTGACAAAAAATTACATGTAAAATATAATATACTGTATAATGTTCTAGACTGACAAAGATATCGGTTTTTTTTAAAATGCTCTAACTCAAAAATGAAAAACCGCAACAACTTGAAATTTTCACCAAATCTTTATATTGACGTTCTCTATACATGGTTAAGATTTCAAAGTATTTTGACATATTTTGACTTATTTATAGACAATTTATATTTTCGATTTTTGTTAAATTTTTGTTTTTAAACATCTATAAAATTTAATTGATTGAGCGAAAACTCTTGAAAATTTTATACTAGGTTTATAATAAGTTAAACTTATCGTAACTAAAAAATATCGGTGATCGGTTAACTCAATTTTTTTTTATAAGCCCTTAATTCTCAAATTTGTATAAAATGTGTAAAAATCACGATAATTTGCAAGTTATTTTGTAGATAAAAATTCATAAAATTTTTTTTGTTCATACTTAAGGTTCAAAATTTTAACACTAGGTTATCTATGAGCTACTCTTCAAAAATCTTTAAAAAAATTTCTACCGGACTAAGAGGAAAAAATTGTATGACTGTTTGAAATTTAAATATTTACGAAATTGCATAAAATAGCGATTTATTCTCAGACGATTTTAAATATTTGTTATAATTCAAAAAGTATAAGTCGCAGATTTTTGAAATTTCTACCAGCTGTTAAGATTGGTATTTCTTTTATGCAATATTTTTTTCAAAATATTATATTGATTTTTAAGCCACTTATAGTCATTTAAAATATTCGATTTTTTTACATTTTATTTTTATAATCGGTGATAAAAAAAATTTGGCTTCTACAAAATACTTGAAAATTTAATCGAAGATTCCACAGAAGTAGTTCTTAATGTCATTCAAAAATTATTAAAATCCATAGGCACAATTTTTTTTTATAAGCGTTTGAACATCGAATATTGACATAAAATTACATGTAAAATATAATAAAATGTAGAATGTTCTAGACTGACAAATGATATCGGTTTTTTAAAAATGCCCTAACTCAAAAACGAAAAGCCGCAACAACTTGAAATTATCATTAAATCTTTAAATTGACGTTTTCTATACATGGTTAAAATTTCAAAGTATTTTGACATATTTTGACTTTTTATAGACAATTTAAATTTTCGGTTTTTCTAAATTTTTCGTTTAAAAATAAAATATACTTATACAATATTTATAAATAACATTGTATTATATTCTAGACAAACATATCATCTCCGTTCAGAATCGTTTTTCGTATACAATGATACCTATCATTGAATTCAAATTTAACAAATCCATTATAATGACCTATCCTATGAAGAGTCGCACTCCACCCCCAAGTGTACAGCAGAGCGAGGCCCATCCGGTTCTTTTTTGTTTTAAACTTATTATTATTTATTATATTTCTTGCCATTGAGTTAGTAATACAAGTTACCATAACTATGTCTTGCTTTAATTAAAAAATACAACTATCAAATCAGCAAACACCAAGTTACCAGACCTTCATTACTCCGTTACCAAATCGTGTGTCCTGTAAGTTTTAAATTTGTATGTGTCTTCGTTCTACTCATCGTAGTAGTTAGTTGTCGTTGTCCATCCGTGTTGTTGTCATTGTTTGGTCCGTCAACGCGTAAAACTGCTAGCATCCGGCGTGGTGTGTGCGAGGCCGCCTAAGTCGCCAAACTCCATACAGTTGCCAAACATCATCTAGTCATCACGTATTTATAAGCTAGTTTTTAAGTTGAGATCTACGTGTTTAGTATTAGTATTCGTCCGATTATATGTGAATCCGGTGTGTCATTTCACCAGACCGAATCGACCACAGGGAATCCTCCCCCCCCGGATAACTAAACTCTAATTCCGACACTCCTTTTTATTTATGACGTGTTTCCATCCCTTGTCGCTGCCGTCTTGTTGATTGCCGCCACTCGACCTATATAGATCCGTAAAGCAAACTGGGATGCTTCCAGACCAGAATCGTGGTGTGTTGGCTAGTTTGCATACCAGCAAAATTGTAGGCACTAGCGAAACAATACTGAAAAAGGTCCCTCTTATTTTTTCTCGTGTCATTGTGACTGGTCCTTCGTCAGTCGTTAAAGCCCAAACAGACTTTAAAAATAAGTGTTGATTCATTTAGGGCTAAACTAATAAGTAAATAACTTAATTATTTAAAGCCTAAATCATGTATTTATTTTAATTAAAATAATAAATTTAAATCGTACTTTCTAGATCCAAGACAGCTGGTTCATTTTAATAATTTTTAAAAACAATTTTCCTAAATGAATGGATAAAACTTAAAACAATGCGTTGTAACTTACAAACATAAATTATATACTTAACAGAATTAAATAACATATTAATACTTATTGCTGAGCCACATTCATAGACCTAATAATCAATAATCGATAGTGCTATATTTACTATCACCAAATACCTGAGTATAAATATTCATATCAATTAAAAATAATTATATAAATTTTGTACAGCTAGACCTTTTATTTCTCCCTTTGAGGGACACATGTTCCATCAAAATTCATCAGTTTTGAAAATGGTAGACGGGGAAGGTATAGTATTTTTAATAATTTTCATCCTTAGTAAAATCATTTTTAATTTAGACAAAAATATAATTTGTTGTTGCACAGGTTACGGGTCATATTCGATTATCTATACAACGGAAGATTATTGGGAAAACCCAATTTTTTCAATACCAAATCGAATATAAAAATAAGAATAATTAATAATATAAGGAAAACCTAATTAAATTCCTTTGTATAATAGCGATAACATAGTTAGGCCAACCTATGTTTATGACCTTATATATACCCTCATATATATATTTTTACATGTACATGATTATATTATAGAGATGGAGTATATAGGTAGGTACACCTCGTAATTGTATAAATAGGTAATACTTCCGTTAAAAAATGTTTTTTTTTGTAGTACAGGTATAGTGAGTCCTCATTAAGTTTTTAATTTTATACAGTCAAAATTTTATCGTTTTGATTATTAATACTTTTTAAATATAATGAAAAAATTAATATTTTTTATTTTAACTATTTACTCACTAACTTCTGAATTGTATCTTGTGCACGGAGAATGTTGGAAGACCGGATGTCAACCAGATTCTTGGTTGGTCAAAGGCTGTGAACAATATAATATGAACGAAGTGGGACGATCACCATGTAGTAAAGGTTACGTATATTCTTGCTGTAAAAATACAAACGCTATATCGGATAAGACTCAATTAAAAAAAAAAGGAGATTTAACATATTATAATTTGGGATTAACTGCATGTGGTCAAGTATATACTAATAGTGACATGGTTGCAGCAATAGCATTTAGTTATTTTACTTCACCGAATCCTAATATTGATCCAATGTGCGGAAAACAAGTAAAAATAATCGATCCTACAACATTAAAATCTATTAAAGTAACGATCAGAGATAAATGCGAAGGTTGCAAAGTAAATGATATTGATGTATCTCCATCAGCGTTTGAAAAACTTAAGCCTAAAAATGTTGGAAGATTCCAAGTCGTCTGGGATTTTATTTAATGTTTATAATATGAACTCTTTAATAAAGGTATGGTTAACATATATTTATAACAGTGGCGTTATTTGGGGGAGCAGGATGAGGGATGACACCTCTAATGTTAGTAATTGGCCCTTTATTAATGCTCTTATGTACCTTTATTATTATCTGAATAAAAATAAAATATTTATGCGTGTAGTATACAACTAATATAAAATATATATTATATATAGGAGTTAGAAAATGAAAATCTAGTATAATACGTGTTAAGTGTATAATTGCTTTTTATTTGATCATCGATTGATTTTATATTTAACTAGTAATAAATAATTATATAGCTGTAAAGAGATTGTAAAATTAATATGATGAAACTGTAAAAAAATGTGTACAAACAATTATGTTTTCATTTTAGTAGTTATTTTAATATGATTTGAAATGTATTAAATTAAGGAATATATTATGTAAATTGTGAAATATTAATAAAATGATTATTCATAAATTATAACTTGTTTATATACTTTTTATTGAGAAATTAATAACTTTGAATAAATTGTCTAATTTTAACACATCATTAACCAAACAAAATATATTTGTTAGAAAAAATTTACTGAATTAGTAAATTTGTTTCATAAAAAAATCTTTGTTATACATTTCATACAAGTAATAAATGGTTATGTTAGTAAATAAAACTAAAAATAATTAAATTGATACATTGAATGCAGATTTCAAAATAAAACCTATTGGTAAGCTTCTTCAGAATTATATTATCTGTGCAATGCAAGTGGTACCCAAGACTAAAGGCTGAATTATCATTTAAATAGACGTAGACTCTTAACGTGTTTATCTTCACAATGATTAAATATACCCAGTCTTAGATAAAAAATTAACTTGGAGAAATACAACGGATGGATAAAATTTATCTAATGGTTAGGTTATTAGTGCTATACTTTATGTTGATTTTGCTTGGGGTAACTGTGTGTTTGTGTCAAAACATCATTAAAATATATGTTTCAATCAAAAATATTAAGAATTAATTGAAAAGTCCCTTATAGGAAAATTAATTAGATATTTTTTTTTTTAAAAAAAAACACCAAGTATTAAAAGTCATGATTTGATCTATATTTAATCAAAAATGTCAGTCTTAAATGTCCTCAAATAATGTATGATAGACATCATATTAAACGTTTTAAATTGTTAAAAATACAAAGTAAGTATATACTAAGGCATATTAATTTGGATACGAATAATTAATAATTATAGTATTTTGGTTAGAAAAATAAAAAAGGGTCATAATTTAACTAAAAACATATATTTTAATTAGGTCACAATAAATGGATCATATCAATTATAAAAAAATTAACATAATCTATTAGAATTAAAACAGTAATATTGAATAACAAAATATTGTTCTTATGATAAATCAATGGCTTACAAATTAAACAGTTTTAAAATCAACTGAAATAAAGTAATTAAAAAAAAATAATAGTTTTATCTCATTCAGATTTATTATTGACATTTGAAGACATCACAAGATTTTGGAGTTTGAATGATATATCTACAAATACAGAATTTATTAATGTCATTAATTAATTAAATTAATATGGGCATTAAGGCATATTTAATCCCATTTGGTAGTTATACATTTCATTTTTGAAATTACCTTCAGATTCAGATTCCGAACAGCTTTCATCTGGTGTAAAACGACATTCATTGTCAAGATATGATTTAAGTTTGCCACTAGAGGCCAACATTAAACCTAAAAATGGTGGTGATGGTTTTAAAGGCCGGGTCAAATATTCAGGATGAAATTGTGTGGCCACATAATAAGGATGACCTTCAAGTTCACATATTTCCATTCTAATTTTTTCTGTATCTGTTCCGACAAACTTCAAACCAGCTTTTTCTAAATGTTCCACATAGTTATTGTTAACTTCATATCGATGTCGATGTCTTTCTTCAATAGTTTGTTTTCTACCATAGAGCTTAACTAAAATTGTATAAACCCAAAGACATATTATTCGTATAAATATATACAATGCTTACATTGGGTGACATGTGAAATTATATTTTTTATATTATTTTGTTCTATTAATTGATGCTTATAAATATGTCACTTGAAACATGGGTATATAATTATTAATGTTTAACTTACATGTAATAGAAGAATATTCTTTTTTAAATATTGTTGTTCGTTTACCAAGTCTCATTGTTCCACCTTTGTTTTCAGGACAATGTTCAGGCATTTCAATTATTAATGGTTCTTTAGTATCTGGATTAATTTCCGTAGTATTTGCATTTTCCAAATTTAATACATTTCTAAGTATATCAATGAATATATTAATTATTTGTATTAACTAAATAATATTTTATTAAAACATTACCTGGCAAATTCAATGACAGCAACTTGCAAACCAAGACAAATTCCTAAAAACGGCTTATTATTTTCACGGCACCATTTACATGCTTCTATTTTTCCTTCAACACCTCTTGTACCAAAACCTCCAGGTACAATTACTCCACTTAATAGAAAACCATACAAATAAATATAATAATTAAATTAGACAAATAATGAACTTACTCGCTACGACACAGTTTTTGCCAAGCTTCATGGTAATCAACTGGATTTAATAACTTTGTTTCTATTTCTAAATTAGCAGCTTCTACATACTAGAAATATAAGAAAAAATTTGAAATCAACTATAAAATACTATTTAAAAGTGTATAATATATTATTACTGTAATAGCCACTTTATGGTTGATATGAGCAGCAGCATGGACCAAAGATCTGGACACTGATGCATATGCATCAGTAAGTTGTGTATATTTCCCAACTAATGCAATTTTTATTATTTTTTGGGAATTATCCAATCTGAAAAAATAATAAGACAATTAATACTTAATTTAAGTCATCTATTTGTTAAATATTATATTTGTATGAAATACAATTATGTATACATTCTGGAAGATTTTATTTTTAATATACCATAATAGTTATTTAATTTTTAATTCATATTGTGAAGTATAATGTTTTTCTAAATAATTTAATTCATAAATAATGGATTTTGAAATATTAATTAGTTATACACTTATAAGTATTTTAATACTTAAGACAACATTTACATTTACAGAAATAATTAAATATACTAATTAAAAAAAAAAAAATCATCTACCTAATTTGTCAATGTATTTAATTTTATAGTTGTATAACATATATTTATAAATATTTTTAATATTTAACACAAAAACTACATTATATATAATACATGTTTTAAGTAATATACCGATATTTTAAATACATCAATGTTAAATAGTTAAAGTTTAAGTTTTAAAGTTCTAAAAGTTAAGTCTAAAATCTGTTAATATTAAATTTATATAAACTGAATAAAAAAGATTAATAAAAATAAAAAAAAAAATAAAAAATAATGTACACTTACTTCTCAGATAATTTCTTCCATTGTTTCATGAAAATCCTATTATAAGATGGATTTGTGGGTAAATTTAAACGATCTAGTAAGAATTCTAAAGCTCCTTGTTTTTCCATGAATAAAGGTACTTTGTATATTGAATCCAAATCATGCATAAATAATACCTAAAATAAAAATACTATTTTAAAATAAAATTTATTTATACACAACTTGTTAACGTACTTGTTTTAAAGCCACATCACAAAAATTTGATATTTTTTTTTTCACTTGTTCTACATTAGAACAGGGTTTGGTACTTCTACAAATAACAAGATCAGGAGTTAATCCTAAACCTCTTAGTTCGCGAACACTAGCTTGCGTTGGTTTTGTTTTATCATCTCCAGTTGCACCAGGCTATAAATAAAATATATTAAAAAAAAAAAAAAATTAAAAATACTGAATATGAAATACATATACCTGAAGAATAAAAGAAACATGAGCGCAAATTAAATTTTCTTTTTTCACTTTAAACTGAAATTGTCTAAAGGCTTCGACAAATGGCATACTCTCTATATCACCTATTGTACCTCCAAGTTCGACAACACAAACCTGATGAATACAACCAAATATACATTTATTATTCACAATAAAATATAATATATATATAATACAGACAGAACAGTAAGTATTAACTCTAGGATAGACACCTGGATTTTTTTTTTAAGTACTTTTAATTTAATAAAAGAAAAAAAACATAGCAAACAAAAATACTAATTATATATTTTGAGTAAAAAATAATTTAATTTTATAATGTACTTTAGTACTTTTTCAACAGAAATATATTTAAATTTATAGTTTTTGTATTTATATTTTATTCATTTAAGTATTCAAGGGTAATAAACATGGGCACAACTCATGTTTTATTTTTGGGGGGGGGCAATTTTTTTTTGGTATACATTTATATTTGTATCTATATCTATTATGCAGAGGAGAAATAAATAATTTAAGGAGGGACAAGACAAATATTTGAAAGAGGGCTAAGGCCCTCTCTTTTTGTGCTCATTGTACTAAATTTGTTAAATGAAAACAAAAGAAATGGAAGTATATGTTAAATATTCTCTATAAAATCACTCAGTATATGATTGATAATTTAGCCTTACATCAGGTTCTACTCCATCATCACTCACAGGTTGTTTGGCAACACGTTCAACCCATTCTTGTATAGCATCTGTGATATGAGGGATAACTATAATACACAATTAATTATTATCATGAATTTTAAATTATTATTTATATAATTTATATACAAATTGAATAGGGAATTAACAATAAAATTGTAAGATAATAAAATGAAAACTAAATTTTGAATTTAAAAATGTGATTATAGTTAAAAAAGAATTAAATTATGAGAAATAGATATTTACAAGATCCGTAGTAGATTTAATTAGAATGTACCTTGAACGGTTTTCCCTAGGTAATCTCCTCGTCTTTCTCGATTGATGACTTCTTGATATATTTTTCCAGTGGTAATATTGTTTTGGCTATGCAACGTGACATCTAGAAACCGTTCGTAATTTCCTAAATCTAAATCGACTTCACCACCATCATCCAGCACATACACTTCTCCTGGGTAAACAAAAACACAGATTACATTCTTTAAGTGTACTACGTGATAAAAGTAATGTGATCGCGATACAACACGTGATACTACACACCGTGTTCATAGGGTGAAAAAGTTCCGGCATCAATGTTCAAGTAAGGATCGATTTTAATAGACGTCACGTGAATTCCGCAAGACTTCAACAACGTGCCGATGGACGAAGCGATGATGCCCTTACCCACACCACTCATAACTCCACCGGTGACCAGTATATATTTCATGGCGATTGCTTTCAAAACTGAAATCTTTATTACGGTAAGCCTTAAGAAATCGGAAATCACCGGTAGTGTTTCACGAACCTTTCGTGCACTGAAAAAATTCCTCTACAACACCGGAATAACTTGTAATCGGAACCCACTAGTCGATATCAACGAATATCTGCCGTAGCGTCATACGATCGCAAATTAAACAAAATATGTTCGTCTTTGTCGAACAATGCATTTAATCTGTATTGTAATGCAGACTGTACTAAGTATTAGTATTGCAGTGGGGCTACGTGTCGTACGTTTCAATAAGCGTGCGAAAAGCGCGGAAAAAATGTAAACACACAGTTTTAGGTTAATTTTTATCGCACAAAATAATAATAATAATTTTCATTTATGCTGTGACATTTCTTTAATGACATTTTCGGGATCTCGATTTTCAGCATTGATAAATATTTCCGCTTGCTTTTAGTATGGAGATGTTATTGCGGAATTATACGATTTTTTATGGGTTTCGATTATATTTTATGATAACTCCTTAATAATTTCTCCACAAATTGTTTACGTTGGCTCCCTGTAATTGTTTTCACTGGGAAGGTTAAGGACGTTCATTTTAAAATGATAAGACCGATCAGCTTATTGAAATATTCAAAAATTTTCACCTCAAAACGTCAGTTCCGTCCGATACCTTGTACGTTGTTGAACTATACTTCTAATTTCTCGTTGATTTGCAATATTCATTTTCCAGCCATGGCATCCAAACAAAAAGTGTGTATTTTAGGATCTGGAAACTGGTACGTACGATTCACGTTCGGATTAACGATTTAAATAATAATTTTATCTGTTTTCGATGAACTTGAATACTCTTGATCTTATGTTTTATATTGGTATCTATTAGTTTTAATGGATTCATGTACAATTTAAAAAAAAATTAAAAAAATGCGTAAATGTATAAATATTGTAGATTAAATTAATCATTAATTGTATTTAAATATATTAATGTAATACGTAATTATTCCAATTATAATTTCATGATAAAAATACTAATTAAATTTATAATTTTAATTTAACACTATATTAGTTAGATTGCTTAGATTGAGTAACTAAATTATTTGAACAACTCTTAGTAACCCTATTTTTTCTATTTATTTTAAAAGTGGTTGTTTTTGCATATATTATCTTAAACTATATGAATATTTTGTTAATTTTTTAATATAATATGTCAATACGCCCTAAATTTTTATCAATCATAACTTATTTATTTATGTGATTGTCATTAATTAGATCACTTAATCTTCATCTTTTTAACTTCTTTGATGTTTCCATTTATAAGTACATTCTTATGCAAATGTGAATTGAAATATAAAAGACTTATTTAGTTTTATATTTTTTTAGGACTAATTTTTAGAATAATTTTGATGCCTTATAAATTATTTGAATGCTGTTCTTAAAATAAATGATGTAAGGCTAGACTGATAAATTTATCTCTTTCTTTTTTATGTATATTTATTTATTTATAAATACTTAATAATTTGTTTTGAGTACTCTGTTATAAAATATTTTTAATTACAACTTTGGCCAACACTTGAGATATTATTGAAATATTTATATCTAATTAAAACTTTCACCTAATTATTACTTTAGTTGAGTTTACATAGGATATCTTTTTTTTTATTCTAATAATCTTTTTTTTTGTAAACTTGGTATTACCATTAGTTTCAACAATTATTAACGACTTATAACAGTAAACATAAAACTAAACAAAATACATAAAGATAAAGGCAAGAAGAACCAAAATATCTCAATACTAAAAGTACCAAACTACCAAAACTAAAATATAAACATTTAAAACTAAGTTTAACCATACGTTTTACTATACAAAACATAAAAAAAATTTAAAAAAAATAATGTAATGAGATGGAAAAATAGCAGTACAATAGAAGTATCTAACAACAAAAATTAGTTCCTTAAATTTTGAAAACCAGCCTTGAGAAATAAATTAAGAGCACATAAAATAACATATAATAAGTGAGAGTTGCAGGAAAGAATAGATTAAGGGTTAGCTGGTATGTTTAAAAAACTTAATGAAGGAAGAAAGCTTCTGCGTTGGGAAGCCATGTATGGGCAATTAAAAAATATATGCATGACATCATAAGTTTCGGGAGAAATATGATTAGTGCAGAGAGAAGAATCATTTAGTCAAGTTGAAATGAATGTGAAGGGAGTAAAGTGTGTCCAAAGCACAGACAATAGCGCATTTCAATAGTATTAATGAATCAAATTACTAATTATTTTAATTGGCTAGTATTATTTGGTTTTATTTCAATAGGCTATCATGATTATCTGAAATTGTTTTAATGTATGCAATTGAGATGTATGAAATATATATATATTTTATATTTATCATATATTGAATTAGCAATTGAAAAATATGATCAAAATATTAAAATGTCAATTCTGCTATTTAAATTAAGTATAAAATGTCTGATTTTATACAATTGGAAAATAGTTATAGAAATTGATCATGTTGTCTGTATGTTAATATGTCGTCACTATGCTAATGCATCTAAAGTTTTTTTCTAAACAATTATCACATTCTTGTATGAAGGTTTAAAATTGAATTGTCAAAAAAAAAACTCAATTGTAAACCTAATATTTTTAGTAGTGATAAGTTGTTGAAATTCATATATTATTAGAGTGGTAAAATTAGTTATAATAATATTTAAAATTCTTTAAACCACTGTTGTTGATTATTCTGTTATTATTTAACTTTTTATTCTTTAATATTACTAATTTATAATGAAGTATAAATTATGAACCAAAAGGAATCAATGTAAAAGAATAATTATTTTTGTATGAATAATAATAATTATACTTCTTGAGTTAAAATATTTAATAAATATCTGTCATTTAGATTTGATTGACATAATTTTTATATTAAGATTAAAAATAAAATATTTAAGCAAATCACCGTGTAATTTAGTACTGTAAATTAAATTATTCTATGTAATAAAATCAAATATGATTGATAATAAAAACATTATTAATTAGATGATTCCAAGTAAAAATTATGAAAAAAATTTTTTTTATAGGTTATTAAAATAAATATAACTATCTTAAAAGAAAATGCCTAAATTATTTATTCAATGGTCAAAATTGGTACAATTGTTATTCATTATATGAACTTATTAGTGGTTGTGCATAAATACTTCTACGCAGTATGGAGAAAACATTCTGTATTATCTAAATGAATATATAAGTTATATAAATTACTTTTTTGGTGTTCAAATATATAGAGTAGTAGATTCTGGCTTATTTGTACATAGTGTCATTAATTATATATTATAATTTTTAATATTACTATTAATAATCAATGATAGTATGTGTTTATGTTTATTTATTATGTGAAAAATTGAATTGTTTTGATAAAGTTTTCAAATATTAGTTTACCTTATATCTAAAGTTCTAAGTTATGTTAATTCAAATTTAAAATTAATAATTTTATTTTAATATACAGGGGTTCAGCAATTGCAAAAATTATTGGTTCAAATGCAGCACGTTTGGATTCATTTGATTCCACTGTTAATATGTGGGTCTTTGAAGAACTTATTGATGGAAAAAAATTGACTGAAATAATTAATACCACCCATGAAAATGTGAAATATTTACCTGGCAAAAAACTTCCTGAAAATGTGGTAAGGTTAAATGTTGTGTAATGTTGAATTTGTTATTGTGTTATTTTTATATTAATAGATACATTATTTTAAAACTTTAATGTTTTATTATAAATTTAATAGAATATTGGTGAATATTTAAATAATATTTTAAATCTATTAGATAAAATTACGTAATTGTATTTTTAAACTAATTAGATCAAGGTTTTGTTCAGTAGTTTTTAAAATTATAACTATTTTTAAATTTAAGTATTTAACAGGTCACTTACATTCCAATTTGTTTTCTTTCGATTCAATCTTAGCTGTTAAGTTTACAAGACTTGAGTTCATGTTTTCTGGGTCCAATGTATTGTTCTTATTTATTTAAAATAAATTTTTTGATAAAACTTTTGGTAAACATTTATTATTTGTATAATAGTTTTAAATCTAGTGATAATAAAAATAATAAAGATCATCATTAAAATTATATTAACTAATACATACTTCATTTAGCTAAATATTTAAAATATAAATCTTTATTTTTATTAATTGATTTACTTTATTTAGTTATACTTGTATTTATTATCACAACATATTTTTTTGAGCTTATCTAAAAATAGCAGACCATTTCTCTTATATTTTGTGGAAAAATTTAATTTTACTAAATTACTAAATTTTTAATCTATTCTGAAATTATTTTTAATGATTTATATGTGTCAAAAATAAAATTACAAACATGTTTATAGTTTTCTTTTTTTATTTCTATAATATTCATATTATTGATTGTGATAACCTATTTTATAATTTAAGACCATTCGTATATTTTTTAAAATAATTTTAACTTATTTCATTATCTACTCAGCTGTATATATTATAATATCTTTGTAAAATATTAATGTTTATGCATCCTAGTGTACATCACATGTGTATAGAATTAATTTTTATACTTTATGGAAAACGGAATTAAAAGTTGTTTTGTATGAATTATTTTTTTACCTGTGATCTTTGTAGTATTTTTATAGAATATGTAGCTGTGAATTTAGTTAACATTTAGTTAAACTTCAATGTCATTTAATTTTTAATAATCAACTTTCTTGGGCTCATTTGATTTTTTGCCAATATCTTAGCAGTAAAAAAAAAAAAAAAATAGTATCTTAATTATGAACAAAAAATTAAATAATTTTTTTTTTTTTACTAATTATTTCTATATTAATTTATTGTAATTTTAAATAAATATTTATTATTATTTTAGTTTTTTTTTATTTTTAAATCTATTTTACTATATTATTAATTACAAGTTATAGTTTAGAAATATTCTTAATCTTGTTACCATAAATTATAAGTGTGTACATTATATTATTATATAATTGTCAAAACATCAATAATTCATAAAACTGTTAATTTTTAATAAAGAATTATATTATATAAAAAAAGAAAGATGGTTTAACAAATATTTTATTAATTATTCTGTATTATGGAAAACAAACATTAGTCATTAGAGTCTGATTAAATATATTGAACTTGAAATGTACTTATGTTTATCATATTTGTTTCTAGTATATGCTAAAGAAAAAATTGGTATTTTGTACATTGTACCTTTCGATGTCCAGAAAATTGTAAAGGTTAATGATTAGTTAAGTAATTAAATCAGTTTATAGAATTTTTGTAAATCATAATTGTTATTATTATTATTATTATTATTTATTGAACTTTAGGTTCGACGACTATTTATTTTTTCTGATGAACATTTATATTATTTTACTATACATTTGATATTTATAGCGTGAAAACTTATAACTAATTATTATTATTAATATTGTTATAGGTAATTAAATATTTTCATGCTCTTGAAAAATTCGGTAATGCTCTCAAGTTGGCTTTTGTGGTCAATTGTTTCAAAGTGGTTCTTGGTTATTTCTTGTTCTTTTCTATTTATTTATTTATTTTGTTTGCTCTAAATTATGTGTAATTATCAGTATCATTCCATGTAAAGTGCATTCAGTTGGTGGTTTGTTTTGCATTAGGTTTCCATGTATAAGATGTGTTTGGCAGATTCTCAGTCGGTTAATTGTTATTTATGTTTTTCTTTATGTTCTTAATTGTTGCTAAAGATTGATATTTTGTTTTATTTCTCTTAGTTTTATATTTTGATTTGACCAGTATTTTTACATAATTAATTTTTATGTCGAGACATATAAGACTCATAGATTGATTATCAAAGAATTTTTTGTAGTCTTTAATTTGAATATATTCTGAACTGTCCAAAGTTGAATTATTTTTATAGAATCTGTTTTAAAAATTTGATAAGGATTTTAATCATATTATTTATGAAGGAGATTAATTTGTAGCCATTTATTTGAAGTACAATTTAATTGGGTTTTGGAAGAGGAATTATTGTACTATTTTGGCAATTTTCAGGGAAGGAATTTTTTTGGTCGCATGCTGAGAGATTATCTCACTCTTTTAATATGTATAAAACTACTAAAACACATTTATTTAGTAATTTGTATTAGCTATTCTGATAAAATTTAATATAACTACTATAAATTGATATAAAAGACAGTGGTGAACAAAATAATATTGTGGTGAGAAATTTCTCATCACGCAACCAATGATGGGTTAAAAACTTATATTTAAGTACCCATTAAATTAATGTTCACTTATGTTTAACCCCAAATCCTTTTATTAAGTTTTATTTACATATATGTATGTTTATTTCATTAATTTAACTAAGATATGAAATTTTATTTAATATTTTCTTGCTAATAACTTGTTAAATATAATGTAAACTATGATTAAATTGTTAAAAGTTAATATTTTGTTTAGGTCGCTGTACCAGATGCTGTTGAAGCTGCTAAAGACGCTGATATCTTAGTGTTTGTTGTTCCTCATCAATTCATACCAAAATTGTGCTCTAGTCTTGAAGGAAGCATTAAGTCTACTGCTGTAGCTCTCTCATTAATTAAAGTATGACTAAAAAAAAAAAATAGATTATTATTCATAATAATGTATTTTTAAGGGATTTGATGTAGCTGAGGGTGGTGGAATAGATCTTATTTCACAAATTATCAAAAGACATTTAAAAATTGATGTATCAGTGCTGATGGGTGCCAATTTGGCCAATGAAATTGCTGATGAAAAATTCAGTGAAACTACAATTGGTAAATTTTAAACTTAAAATATTTGTTATCAATATTTAAAACTTGTTTTATTTATATAGGATGTAGAAACAAAACGATTGGGCAAATTCTTAAAAATTTAATTCAAACTGACTATTTCCGTGTTTCCGTTGTTGATGATGTTGAAGCTGTTGAAATTTGTGGAGCATTAAAAGTATGATTATTTTAAAAATTGTTTGTAGTATACTTACCAATGTATTTTTTATTCATTTAGAATATTGTAGCTGTTGGAGCTGGTTTTATTGATGGTTTAACTCTAGGAGATAATACTAAAGCAGCTATCATACGTATAGGTCTTATGGAAATGATTAAATTTGTTGATACATTTTATTCTGGTGCTCGTCTTGCTACATTTTTGGAATCTTGTGGTGTTGCTGATTTAATTACAACATGTTATGGTGGTCGCAACAGAAAAGTATCTGAAGCCTATGTAACATCGGGAAAAGTAAATTACTGATTTAATATTTTAACCGGCTAAAATATATTGTCCAATTATATATAATGTTATTAACCATTTTGAACTAACTAGGTATCAATTTACATTAAGATAAAGTATTTAAAAATTAAATTTTTCACAAAAATGTTTTTAACTTTTATTAGGATAATGAATTGATTAATGGTGTTTTCATGATATATTGAAATTTGGCTAGGTTATTGGTAAAATTTTATTTTATTCAAACAGAAATATCTGTTATATTTAAAGAATGTAGATCAAGTAGACATATGTCTTCTAAACACTAATACTCGTGGGTAGTATTTTTTATGTTCATGACACTAAAATAGTTTTCAATTTATAAGAACATTTAAATCTTATAGAAAACTGGGCCGATAACTGGATGATTAGTATTAATGAAAACAAATCCTCCCAAGTCACTTTCGCTCTACGCCCCGGCATCTGCCCTACCATTAAATTCAAAAATAAAAGCATACCTATCTTGAACGAGACAAAGTATTTAGGAATAATTTTAGACAAACGCTTAACTTGGAAACCCCATCTACAGAACAAAAGGAAACTTGCCAACAGTAGACTCCATCTCTTCCGACCTCTCCTCAAATCTAAACTTAATCCAAAAACCAAAATGATATTATACAATACAATGATCAGACCTGTCTGGTCATATGGTATTCAAATATGGGGGATGGCCAAACCCTCAAACATTCGCCCCATTCAATCTTTCCAAAATATTGCCCTACGCACTATAACTGGTGCTCCATGGTACATGTCAAACCTTTCTCTTCACAATGACCTCAAAGTAATAAATGTCACAGACTACGCCAAAGTTCACTACCATCGTTTCCACTCCAAACTCAACTCCAGTACCAATCCTCTCATTAGAGACATGGCTTCATTGTATATCCCAGGCAACCTCCCACGCAGGCTTAAACGTAATTGGAATCGCAATCTACTAAATTGATCGCAAATTCAACTAAAAGTTCGTAGGTGTCACCAATGGGTGATTTCCTTAAAAGCTGTTTTTTTTTTTCATATTATGTTATGTTTTATATTATCTAAATTACTAAATGTGCTCTTTGTACAGATTGTTTTAAAATAAAGAAAGAAAAAAAAAATTATAATTATTAGGATACTAGAATTAAAGTTATACATTATACATTTTCATAGGCTGATAGTTACTGTTAAAATTCATGTTTAAATTTTACTGAGAAAATGTAAACATGATATTATGTTTTATCTAAAAACCATAATTTAATCAGTCTAAATTTGAGTGATGTGTTGCATACTGTATATTTATTAGAATACTAACATTGGTTATTATTAGAGCTGAGGACTTGAAGCATTTGCATAGATGTTTTGTACGGTCACAAAAATAGCAGAGTATGATACAAATACGTTTCATGCTTTCATAAAGCTAGTTTTGAAATTTGATTTTGCATATAAATGCATATTTTGAGTTCTTTTTGTTTTTAAGGCATATTTTATAATTATATACTTTTTGAGACATATTCAACTTAAATCGATATTTTTCAAAGTGCCATTTTTATTTCAAACAATACAGTCAAAATTTTTAGATAAAAATTTATTTATTTTTAATTTTTGTCGTATAATATGGTTAACTGTCCGCAGGTACACATTTTTTTCTAGAAGCGATAACAATCTAACATCATTTTTTTACAGAAAATTAAGTAAAATTTATTTTGTTTATTTGGCCTATGGTATATAATATATATAAATTATGTAATTATTTTTACTTGTTTTAAACACTATTTATTTTATTAATACTTTTAAATAAAAAGGCTATAAAAAAAAAATTTAAGTGCATATTATGGGGTTTTTAAATGCCTAAGTGCTTGCATATTTAGAGCTATAAGTCCTCTGCCCTAGTTATTATCATTGAATGTTGGTTATAGCTTAATTTTTTAATATTAAATAATTTGTGTATCAATATATTTGAAATAAAATAAAAAAAATTAAATCAATAATCAAACTTTTTGAAGTTAGTTCAAATCATGTAAAAACCAATTTAAAGACACAATGGGACATTTTATAAATTTAACAAAAGAATTAAAATTAAGTACATCATTTTTATTGATGTAGTACTTAATTATTTTACAACTTTATTTGTAATTCTTGGAAAATTATAAAATATATGTTACTATGAAGATAGTTGTTTTTATTTTAATAGTTTAATATTCAAATTCTGAAAAAATAATACCTCCATCTATCCATTCAATGTTATTTAGTCGAATATTCATATTTATTATAGTTTTTAATTAAGCTTAAATAATTTATGGAAATATTTTTAATGGAATTATCAACTATGTAATGGGTAGAAACAATAGTATATATTTAATTACTTTTATAATGATTGTAATAAGTAAATAATCTAAATTAACATAATTATTATTGAATCATACTTCTAATAACTGTAATGTGTAATAATATAATTTATATTTTGATTATTATTTAAGTCCATCGAAGAACTTGAAAAAGAAATGTTAAATGGACAAAAACTCCAAGGGCCAATTACAGCTGCTGAAGTAAACTTTATGCTCAAAAATAAAAATATGGAAAATGAGTAAGATCTATATAATATATATATATATATATATATAATCTATATAATAATTATAACTTTGTACTAATTTGTATTTAAAATAATTTTTCAGTTTCCCATTATTTACTACTATTCATAAAATTTGTACTGGACTATTAGTACCAAAAGATTTAATTGAACAAATGAAAATAAATACCAGCAAGTAAGTTAAATAAACTATTAATTTGTATATGTTGAAAATATGTGTTTTATGATAAAATTATTATCAAAAAGTGTTTTTTCACATTAAAAAATAATGTTATTTGTTATATTTTATGAATTATTATTTGACTTATTCAACTTTTTTTTATTTATAAAATATCAATCTTAGTTTTGATAACATTAAACCTTTTTAACTGATATAGTGATTGATTTATAGTACTTAAATATTAAATTAACTTTGGAAACTATGTATTTAACTACTTCAAATCTAATTATTAAGTATATATCATGTTTTTAATAAATAAATTATTTTCATTTAAATAAATGTAGATTTTAAAAGTTATTTAGTTTTTACTTTGTCTTATTTTGTAAAGTATCATATTATTTTAGTTTGTAACCATAAATTTGCATGTTTATATAAGAAAATAGCTTCTGTATTGTTGCATGTATTGGTTTTATATTTTATGTAACCTAACAAAATAAAAATAAATTAAATTTTATATTGTCATGGCTGATTTTTGTAAATAGTACCTATTGCAAACCGATAAAACAGTTTACTATGTATAGTATTTGCCTATCATATAAATCTATATCGATAAAATAAATAAATGAGTGTGTGGTATTTATTTTTAAAATATTCAATTTTTACTCAAATAACATTATCTTCATATTCTAAAAATCCTTATTTTTGGCTCTAAGTATTATTTTTAATGCATGTATGATATTTAATAAGTTCTAAATTATTTAACTAAAATGTTTTGTATAACATTACAGGTCTGATGGAATAAATCTGGATAAATGTAACTTGTAGGAATATATTTTAAATTTAAATACAAATAAGTTTTGTTTAATAGATTGTGTTATTTTATTATAGGAATCAAGCTGGTGGAGAGTAATTTGAATAGTTATATCAAAAATGATAGGGTATCTTATTTTTATATATCCATTCACTATTTATATGTTGTATGAATGCACATTGTTATTTGTTTGTTTTATGACATACTTGTTACCGTTATATTGTAGATTAATTTGTGTTAATATGTTGTAATCATTAATGGTTTTTTTTGCACTACCTTAAAAGAAATGCACCAATTTCAAATGTTATCAACTTATATTGTACCAAGGCAATCAAAATATAGTAATACTTTTAAGTCTTATTAGCTATAATAAACATATGTATATTAAAGTAATGAAACAATAATCAATCCAGAGATCACTATCATCACTAGTAATAATATTTCTTTAAAACTGCTAGGATCATCTTCATAACGGCTTTTGAAGGTTAACTTTGGGTCTCTTAATTCCCATAATGGTAAAATAATATTTAGTATATCTGGTATCATCAAAAAGAGATCTCTTATCACCTGAAAATCAAAGATTTAAGTATGATTCACAATAGTTAGATACTATACTGTAGTATTTTGATACAGACATCGTCAATTCATACTACTCAGACACCATACCATACTGTTTCAATATGATGACAGGCGGACATATGTAAAAATGAAAAAAGTTTGTTATTCATTCACACATATCATACAGACTTGTTCAGTCCGAACTAAACACAGGACATTCTGACAAAAAATTTCTGGATGGATTCTGTCAATTTACTACTATATGAATGGACATTAACATGTTAATGGTATGGTACATGCCTGACTAGTGTGAGTCAAATTTAATAATTTATCATAAATGTAATAAGCCAAAATGATTCTATACTTTAATTTTATTAGATGAATGAAGTTTTAAAAAATCAATTCATAGTGGTTTCCTAGTAATTTTATATGAATTACGTAATACAATGGTCTTAAGAAATATATATTTCACTATTAGTTTTCTAAAGTATTCGTAAATGAAAAAAACAATAAATGATTTATTTGATATTGAACTATGAACTTAAGTACCTAATTAAACAAATAAGTTACTAAAAAATAATATAAGTTCTCAATATTTACAGGAAATACAAGAGAAGTTTGTTCTTATATTAAGAAAAATTAATTTAAATAGAAAAGTCTAGTGTGATGAGTAAAATAAATCTGATTGTTATACTTAGCCATCTTATTATGTTCTAGAAAAAAGTGCAGCATATATTTCAGAATTGTGGGTAAAAAGTTATATAATGCTAATACTTTTTTTTTATGTAACTAACAAAATTTTTTTTTTTTTTTTTTTAACATTTATTTAGAAAATATACAATCTGTAAGGTTATTTACAATAAGCATATGTGCGGTATTTATGTGATTTTAATGTGAGTTAACATGATTTTAAGGAACTACCCAACAGTAGTACTTATGTAACAAAATTTAAAAAAATAAAATGCTCAGGTGCCATATAATCAATTCTGAAAATAATATGTGAAATAAATTGATATAATTCATTTAGTTTGCTGTAGGCATTAATATTTTTAAGGGTTTATAACATTTTTATTGTTGACTTACACTAGTCATTAAATACTTAAAACTGTTTAACTTTTTTAAGACTATTGACTCAAAATATGTCTTACTTGATGTGCGTATCCATGACCTCC
This sequence comes from Sipha maydis, assembly GCA_034509805.1. Lineage (NCBI taxonomy): Eukaryota > Metazoa > Arthropoda > Insecta > Hemiptera > Aphididae > Sipha > Sipha maydis. The sequence goes on from JASXSY010000243.1 coordinate 677,928, forward strand.
AATCACATTTATAACAAACTGATCAATGCCAGCAGCTAACATATGCATTAAGCCCACAGCAATAATGGAAAATAAGTGGACTTTATTTATTTCTTTTCTACGATCACATATTTTATATACAATGCAAGTGGAGTAGAGTTCAGTGATAGTGAAGAATATTTGATGATTCCATTGCGAATAAAAGTCGTCATTCCAATAGTTTACAAACGACCACCTTGAAAACATTGAACCATCAAAGCTTAACAAAATCGGTCTTAATAACAAACTAACCACGAATAGTAGTGTGAAAACATTGACAGGATAAACAGTAACACCATGTTATAACGCAGCTGTTTGTCAAAACAAAGGCTGACGATATTTCTGGTACACTCGTACAATATGATTGCACACATAACAGTGATTGCCCATATTTTGAACGTGTTGCCTGTAGCATTGAAGTACATATGTTTGTACTTGGCGACACCTGCTTCGTAAGGCCCTAGGAAAGAAAGCAAAACGATAGTTGCTATATTGGTACTGCAGGATGCAACCTTACCTTTGAACACTGTGTCCCAACATGAACAAGTGCAGTGTTCCCTGTTGACATTGACGTTGAAGTCACTCCAAAATTTGTCTAACACCAGGATATGAATGGCCGGTAACAAGACGGGCATTAAAAGTGCTATGCACTGTGCTCTTTTCGAGATGCCCGTCGTTGTCAGCACCATTATTGGGAAAAAGCAACGATAACGATAGTTGATCGGATTTCACATGTCGTTTACTTATTCGTATGCGTTTTCCTGCGGAAATGCACTAACATGACCGACGACATTGTTCGGATCGGGGCAATTAATGTTTATTACACGCATATCAGACGTCCAGCGAACACGACGAATCTGTAACGATCTCAACCCATTGGACACACTCTGAATTATTCATTCCGACGACTGTTACGATTTGATATTATATGTATTATATACGACACAATATTTTCGTATGATAATCGTTATCAAATGTATAATCAATTTTCAAAATAATACAAAACGGCGGCACGCTCATATACATATATCTCTGTACGACGTTTTCTTTGAAATTCTCTCTACTACTATTCTACTCGTACACTAATACCACTTATTTCGTAGGATTGGATTGAACAACCGATGTCTCATGAAAATGAACAACAAACTCATTACAGTCATACATTTCTGATTTTCAATTTAAAAACTAATATTTATATCATATAATATAAATGTCAAACTTATTTACTTTTAATGTGTTATTAAGAATTTAAAATATTATGTTCTTAATAAATAAAAGATTGCTTTATTTAAGTACCTGTATATAATCTTTGAGAACAGTTATTATTGCTTCACACGTTTCGATTACAATTAGACTTATGGTTGTTGGTAATATCGAGGAAAATTTCAGGTCCTCAAAAGTCCGTCCAGTTGACAGATACCTCAATGTAACAGCCAGTCTTTCATTTGCTGAAATACTCTCTCTCATGTTGATATTTATTTTAGTGATAAATGGTGCTACCATACTTAAAAGCTGATTATAATTATCAATGTTCATTCGGAAATAATTAACAAAGTCCTTTGGATCTGAAAGTTGCACCTCGTTAATAAAATTTAGATGTACTGTCTTCGTTTAGAAATTCATTGTTTATCGTTTCCGTTTTCTCGAAACTCGTTTATTATTTGGAATGGATAGGGCTAATATAATTGCTATACATGCCTTTTGCTTTTCATCCATATCAGTGCCGGCTCAAGGATTTGCGGGGCCTGGTGCGAAATAATTTTTTTTATGAAAGAGTTCTCTTCCTGAACACTTAACAAAATATACAAAATGGCTATTGGGACACAATTCGGTCAATAGTAGGACCCCTTAAAAATGGTTTATATAAATGTGCTTAATAAATAAGTCTCCCCAATTTCATGAATTTGTTTTGCTTACTGGACTAGCTATTGATTATTATTTATTATTTACAAGTTTTTAGTTTTCAAACTAACCGTACTTCAATGTTTATTAGTAGTGTGTCACACCTTATACGTATACATTATATACAATATAAATAGTAAATACTACGTATTTATTAAATGTTCTTAGCTTCTTGCCAACAATTTTAATTATTCTAATAGGTTCAATAGTATGTTAAATAAATAACAATAAAATCCTCTTTTAATACACAAAGTATTAAACAAAGAAAGAACATGAGAAAATCATTTTAACAATATTACTGGTCTATTTTAAAACAAATAAAATTTATATAATAACTTAATAAATGTTTTTTTTCTGACTTTTTGATGTGCAAATTGATCGATAAGTTGGCTGTATTCTAATGTTTCTGCTACTTCATTTTCAATTGAAAGCGTCACTAGTCCAGAAAGTCTGTGTTGAGAAATGGCACTGCGAAGATCGTTTTTTATGATTTTCAATTTCGAAAAAGCTCTTTCTGCACCTGCAGAGGCTATAGGAATAGTCAACAGGATTCTAAGTGTAATGTTTATATTAGGAAATTAACTACAAGATGTTTTAAGAATCTCGAGAGCTTGAAGGGCAGTTTACCATGGTGCGAAAAATTAACAATTCATTGCATAAATCATCTGCTTCGATATCACTGGATTCACCATCTGTTAGTGTCATTTGTAAATCTTGACAATGTTTAAATAACTCATCTTCCCTCATATTTTTCAACTGACCAATTCTGTACAAGAATCCAAATTGTTCATTGTAATTAGTTATTTGTTCAAATCTTTTTTTCACTGATGCCAGCGTTTAATCAACTAACACTAAAAAGTACTTCACTCTGAAATTTTCTTCCTCGTTAGCCAAAGAATCATCTATATTCTCATAATGAAACATTTTGGTTTTTTTCTAATTCAATTTTTTTAAACTTTATTTCAATTCCCATTGGTGATATTATTTCTTCTGCTTTAATCTTAGCTAATGTTTATCCATTTTCTCTATAGTTTTCCAAAAAAATAATTAATCTATTTAGCAGACTTGCTGAAACATCTAAATCAATTGTTACTGACTGTAGACTCTTACTTACAATATTTATTTCACATAAAATATCATACCATATTATCAAACTTAAAATAAATTCATAGCTACATATTTCTTTGGCTAAAGAATGTGTTTCACTTTTTATTTTTAAATCTTTTGTTGTATCCGAAATCTCCTCTAAAGCTTCTACAACTTCGTTTAATTGAAATCGGATGGCTTTTGCAGCGTTCACACGACTGTCCCATCGGGTTTCTGCCCATTTTTTTATAGAAAGTTTATAACAATGATTTTTTAAAATTTCCCACCTGTTTATTGATGATGAAAATAAAACATAAATCCTTTCAATCATTTCAAAAATAATTGAGTCTGAGAAGAACTTCCTCCAGCATCCTTGAGACAAAGGTTAAGGCACATGGAACAAAAAATGCGTGAGGATTTTGGTTTAAAATATGAGCCTGTACACCTTTATAGAGACCCGTCATATTAGCACCATTATCATAAGCCTGTCCTCGACAGTTATTTATGTCTAGACCATACTCTTTCAGTTTTTTAATCAAAATATTTGATAAATCCATTCCAGTAGTTGAGCTAATATGTACAAAGTCCATGAAATATTGTTTTATTTCAGAACAGCTAGATTCGTTTTCTAAATCTATTTGTACAATTCTTATTATAATAGAACGCTGTTCACAGTGGCCAATGTCTGGAGTAGTATCCATAATGACAGAAAAATATTTAGAATTTTTTATAAATTTAATTATTTTAAGTTTTACTTCTTATGCCATCGTGGAAATCAATGAGTCTTGAATAATATGTCCAAGATAATGGACATGCGTCTCGTTTTTAATACGACGTACATGTTCAGAGATCACCGGATCAAATTTAGCCAACATTTCTATAATGCCTAAAAATTTACCATTATTTTTCTCATATAAGACATCTGAACTTCCTCTGAAAGCATCATTATTTTTGGCTAAATACTGTATTGCGGCAAGAATTCTTAATAAAACATTACGCCAATTAGCTTTTTCTTTTTCCATAATTTTCATAGGGTAATTATCAATTGTATGACATGTATTGACTCTAGTTTTAAGTTCATGCCAAGCTTTTAATGATTGTAAATGATTAGGAGAATTTTCATGTTTATTCAGGATTATTAATAATCCTGAATAAACATGAAAATTCTCAATTGATAAATGTCTCCGATCATTTATACCTGTTGTACTAAGGCCATTCGCATTTATTGGAAACAGCTTACAATAAAAGCAATAAACACAGTTATTTTTTTAGAATAAATAAGCCAATATCTATTTATATATCTATTTATTACTTCACCGTTTGATAAACTGCGAGTATAATAGTCAGAAAACTTTCTTTTCTCGGAATCTAATGGGTAATTAAAATTTTGCACTTTATAAGGCCCGTTTTTTATTATATCGATACGTACAGCATGACCTAGTGGGATTGGCCAATTTCCAGGGTCAGTTAAATCAGTTATAACTACTAGAGATTCAAAAGTAGAATTACTTACATTTTTAGCAGCTGTTGATTGATTATTATTATTATTAGAAGTCGTTAGTAAATTTTCTACTGAATCTTGATTTTCAAAAGATGTAGATACGTTATCTTGAAGGACGTGATCAGTTTCAGATATGAGAGGTGATTTTTGTTCAGAAATATTTGTTGAACTATCATAAGTAGAGCTCGGATTTATATGCATTTATAAAGTGTCAAATATGATGCAAGTATGCAAAGAAAAAGTGGCTAAATATGCAAATACATGCATTATGTTATACTATATAAAATGTGTTTATTTTTTAATTACACTTTTACACCAAAGAAAATTCTAAATATTTTATCAAAAACAAAAAAATTATAATATCTACTGTTATATATTGCAAATAATTTAAATCAATCTAAAACTTAAAGAAAAGAATCTAAATAAAAAAAAACTAAAATCCTTTATAAATATTGTAGATAATTTGAATTTATTTGTCAAAATCCCTCAAAAAACTAATAAAAACTTTTAAAACTATACAAATCTTTTAAAATAACATTTTTGAAACTTTTAAAAAACTAAACAACGTACGAACGATGACTGCGTATTAATTATTGCCACCGTGCAGGGTATTATCACCGGTTGACACGGTGGCCGGGAAATTCCTAAGGCCATTATATTGGAATTTAATTATGAATAAGATTTTTAAATATAGCGATACCCGAATATATGGTTTGATTATTTATAAAATGATAGCATACCGGGATAGGAGTATATGAGATTTTTTGATGTAAATACCTATTTCATCTATTCGTGCACCGATCTCCGATTTCATAAGACAATTACAAAATTTATTGTAACTTAAAATAGTTAATTTATTAAAAACCCATTAAATATGCATGTTATATGCATTTATGAACAAATATGCAACAACCCTCGAAATATGCAAAATATGCAACATAAAATGTTGTGTTTAAATTCAGTGTGATATAAACCGTGGATATTTTAAATCTTCATAGACGTGCATACACTTAGTGCAAACATGCAAATGCATATAAATCCGGGCTCTAATCATAAGTTATATTGACATATTCACAATTGCTTTAAGGAATATCAGCTACATAATTATCTTTAGATGTAGTTTGATTGAGATATTTATTGAAAGATCCCGTTTGTTTTTTTATAAACTCATCCTTCTGTTGTTTACGTGCTCTTTTATTACTTCCAGACTCATATTTTCTAAATCTATCTCTATCTCTACTTGATTTGAACTTTTGTGATTTGTCTAAAATACTTTTGAACTTATACACAGACCTAAAGTGTTATAAAATAGAAACCAGATAAAAATAATTAGTTATTATAAGGGATTAGGAATTTTTGTATTAAATGTTCTATATTTCTATATAATGGTCCAAAGATAATGCCAAGTAGAATATAAATTTGTTTCAAAACTTCGAGACATTATATCAATGCTAAAATAAGTCAAACATTTTTTTTATATTTTTGCATGTGGGTGTCTAAATTGAATTTATTTCTTAAATGTGTTATTTTCCGAACAAAAATTTAATTTAATTTAATACATTTTTAAATATTCATCTTCATATACCTAAGCCAGAATTTAGTTACAAACTACATAGGGAACTAGTCGACTATTCGAATGAATTGTTTTCGAATGAAGAGTAAATAAATAAATCTGTTCAAATGGACTTGTGTTTGAATAGTATTATGTACGAATGTTATATTTTCTTATTTGAACATAATTACGAGTATACGAATATCGTTCATAGTCACAAATATAGGATATAATAAATTGTTCTACCGATTGACCGATTGTGTAGTGTACTCGTATTATAATATCATGTTTAATTGTATAGTTGAATTATAAATAATAATAATAATAATTCATTTTTATACCGAAAAATTACATTTTGTTGATTCCAAAATAAAAATAATATTCGAACATTTAAATTTTCTAACAGATAACATTTGAACACTTTTAATTCAGACACATTAATTTTTTCTCTTAAATGTTTCGGACATAATTACTTGATTCCTAAACCATTTAAGTTAAACGAAATTTAAGAACTGCGTTTGAAAGCAAAATAATTTTAAAAGTAATAAAACAGACGACATTGGCTAGTTATTATTGTGTAGAAATAAATTAATGGTAGGTAGTTATACTCTGTATTTATTTATTTACGCTAAAAATGATCAAAATACGTATGTTGTAAAAATGACAGATCCCTACGACTATTTTGTACGGATAATAATAGGCCTGATCAACAAAATACTACGCGTTTAAAAATATATTTCAAAATACTACTCACTGACCGAACTTCACGAATAACAACGACAAGCCAGTCGTATTTTGATTTTTAAATCTTAGTGATTAATAGGTGGATCTGCATATACAACATTTTTTTAATGCCCCTATAAAAAAAAATCCAGTGGGTTCAAGTCTGGAGATCTTGCTGGCCATGGAATTACTCCATGGGTACCAATCCATCGGTTAGGAAAAGTGTCATTTAAATAATTTTTAACGATGATGGTGTTGTGTGCTGGTGCACCGTCTTGTTGGAAATACGAGATGTGATCAAAAAATACCCGTACATATTTTCCCGCGTGGCTAATGAAAAATTTTCTAGCAGTAACGGTAATTGATTAACAAGAAAATCTAGATATCTTCTACCTGTAAGTATAATAAAGATGTATTGTTAGCAATAATATGGCAGACGCACATGCGATATACCAATATTATCGCGGACGCAGATGAGATATACCAAAATTATTAGCGATATCATCGCGGACGCAGTTAGGCTATTAAAAAGGTACGATATGATAAACGGGACGCACTCGGGAGTCACCCACCGTGGCCCATTTATTGTTTCACCACCAATTACCGACGTGCAGCGTGTCGCGTCTAATACATTTAAGTATATTTTTATTGTCCTTATTTACTAACGCACTAATGACTAAAACTAAATGCGCCGATTTTAATCGTTATTACTTATTCCGCTATTACGTACCTATTGGTCATATTAATTATGAATAATTAATATTTATGTATTATTTATTATAATATTATAAAAACTCACAAAAGTAAATTATTATAAAAAATTAGATGAATGCGAAAAAATAATATTATAAAATATAAAAATTGTTTGCAAAAGGTTCATTCTGTATTCCTTATTATAAATATTTTAAACCTATTTTTACTTTGTATCAAATCCATAAGGTTTTGATAAAAAATATTGTTTAGGAACACAGAAGTCTTCGTCTCCAATGACTGTTTGATAAATTATATTATAAATATGAGTATTAATACAGTACTGATAAGTAGAATTTAAACAAGTTTCAACATATATTTTTTAAATTTTTTTACTTTTGAACGGTTCGGATCAATGCAATTGACCATTATATATTTATGTGATTCTTAGGAAGCAGCGCAGCGAATGAAATTCTCAATTGACGCTCACAGCCTATTAATTGACTAAAGCTCCTCTTTACTTTTATATTTGTACCAATATATAGCAGACAATTTTAATATAATACAGCTTGATTCATTTTTATAACCGTATTAAAAAATTTAATTTTTATAAATTAAGCTTAGTTCTTAGTGAAGTCCTCAGTCAGACCAAGAGTCGATAAGTTCAGGAAGTAAACATTCCATATAAAATTTTTTTCCAGAAATCGTAATTTTGGTATATTTTATCAATTACTATCCCTATACCAAAATAAGAACCATTAATATAATAAAATATTGTTTATAATAGTTAATTAATTATAACCATAACTTTAGATGTCCACACAATAAAGTAACAGTACTTTCTTTCTGATATTTCCAATTGCCTCTGTACTTAAAAATAATAACTATATGTGATTTTCAATTTAAAAATTTCATCTTTAAAACTCATAATATTTAATTTCTTATTTTCAAAGGTTCTTTGGTTGTTATATCTTTAATGGACACTGGACACTACTCAGTCATTATCAATTAAACCGTCAAGGCAAGCTAAAAATGTTAATTTTGTTTTACAAAAATACCACAAGGTTGAATATTTACACCTAGTTTAATTTCTAAACATTTTTTTGCAATAGGCTCATTTTCAATTTCATATCTAAATGAAAAAGCTTTATTCTTTTTTCTTTTTGACAATCTTACTTTTTTTTTCTATTCGATATGTTGTTAATTTTTCAAAACATGTATAATTTAAAAATATAAAATTATAGAATGATAGTGCAGAGCAAACGAATAAGTTATATCTAATATAACATTATAAATCAGTATATATAATTATATAGGACCATAGACAAGTAGATAACATATATTAATAATATAATAATTAAATTTTAATCGATTATATTATATTATTGCAGGAGTAGTTGTAAACTTAGAGTTATTTATATTATGACGGTATTAGTACAAATTAACACTCATACACATATCAATTTATTTAACGTCGCGCGCGCGGGCAAAATGAAATTGATCATTTTATGGACTAAGACATCCAATCTTTTGTCCATATGGACCTAATAATGCGTTAAGATAGGGTGACCATACGTCCCGTATTTTACGGGATTGTCCCGTTGTCCCGACAAAAGTTATACGGGACGCATTTTGTCCCGTATTTTCAAGTAGGTCTCGTATTAATCCCGTTAATCTCTTTATTGTTAATTTATAATTTTTTTATTTTTTTATTTTTTTATTCTACGATAGTTTTGTATCACAATATTCCAGTAGTTCTCAACCGGGGTGACATATCACCTTAGGGTGACGCAGAATTTTAACAGGAAAAGAAAAAAAAAATTTAAAAAATTAATTTTTTCGAAAACAATCTTTTTATTTCTATATTTAAATATATTATATACCTATACCACCACTGTCATGTACATAACATACCTCAAAGTTCAAAGTTATTTTTTTTTAACTTTTATTTTTTTATTTTCTATTTTAAAGTTTATCTGTTTAAATTTAATGTGTCAACGATTTGTGTATTGTATTTTTTTTTAATAAAAGAATAATTTTAAAATATACAGCTAAGATTGTTTATTATTTTGATGTTAGGGTGACGCAGTGTTTGATTCTAGTGGCTAAAGGTGACATGAATCAAAAAAGGTTGAGAACTACTGCAATATTCAATAGAACATCTAATCTATACTTATCAGCATTATTTTTAGATTCTTCTCTTGACAATACATTATTATAATTGCTGTGGGTTGAAAATAGAGAACTAATAATGTTACATCATTATCGACAACGTTAAACCAACGATTATAAATACTAATGGTATAACGATAACGTACAAAATGTTATTAATATTATTATATTGATGTGTGACGTCGTCTACTAAATTAGTACAATGTTCCATCCGCCACAACCAGTTTGTTGTCAAATATAATGTCTATTTTTATTTTATAATATCTATGTAAAATTATAAATATAATTTGTTATTAATATTTATACGGGAGTGTCGAGTTCACGATGACATTCACAGTGTAGTCGTAGTGACGTGTAATTTTTAAGCTTATTTAAAATTAAGTGTACCATAATACCTTATAATTTATTTTTCAAAATGCCCAAAAGACGGTGCGTTTTTACTCCACAATTAAAATTAGAATTTCCTTTTTTACAAGATTCTGACGAAGTAGGAAAAATATTTTGTACCATATGTAAGTCAGTGTTTTCTATAGAACATGGTGGACGTTCAGACATAACACAACATGTTACAAAAGTAAAAAAACATTTACTGGCATTATCAGCTGCATCAAAACACGAAAAAGTAACTTCTTTTTTTTTTAAAAAATGATCCGAGTGGGTCCACTGACGAAAGTAGACGTACTGCAGCACAAGAAGGAATATTCGCATTTCATACCGTGGTACACAATCACTCATTTCGATCAATGGACTGCACATCATCTCTTTTAAAACAAATGTATAATAAAAAATTTACTTGTGCGAGAACTAAGGCTGAATCAATTGTTTTAAATGTGTTAGTTCCTTTCGCCATGCAACAAATTTGTAAGGAAATAGAAAATATAAATTTTGCTACAATTATGATAGATACTTCTAACCATAAGAACCTAAAAATCGTACCAATTTTAATACATTATTTCAAACCAAATTCGGGAATACAAATCAAAGTTTTTGAAGTAACAAATTTAAAAGGAGAAACAGCAAATATTTTATCAACTTATATAATTGAAAGTTTAAAAAAGCATAAGTTGTCAGATAAAATTGTTGCATTTTCTGGAGATAATTGCAATACTAACTTTGGAGTTGTTTTAAGAAAAAGATCAAATAATGTTTTTTCAATTTTAAATAACAATTTAAAAACGAATATTTTTGGAGTAGGTTGCGCTGCTCATATTTTGCACAACGCTATGCAATCAAGTGCTGATGTGTTACCTATTGATGTAGAAATCATAGTTAACAACATTTTTCAATTTTTTCATATCTATACAGTTCGAGTAGAACATTTGAAAGAGTTTTGCGAATATGCAAATGTTGAATATAAAAATATTCTTGGAAGTGTAAAACCCGTTGGTTATCCTTATTACCTGCAATAACAAGAAGTATTGATATTTACCCGGGCTTAAAATCATACTTCGAGAAACAGGAAAAGTGTCCTACAATATTAAAATCGTTTTTTAATGATCCTATGTCTATAGTGTAGTTTCATTTTTTGAAAAGCCAATTAAAGATTGTCTGTGATACTGTAACTAAAATAGAAGGAGATAAAATATCAGCCTGTGAAGTTGCAGAAGAATTAGAAATTTTAGTTGGAAAAATAAAAAAAATCTAAACTTCCTTACAACAAATTTTTTATCGCTTTTAAATGATTTAAAAAACAATAATATGTATAATGAAAACTCATTCAAAAAAAGTACTGATCTATTTTATAATACTTTTTTATCTTACGTAGAAAAATGGGGTTGCCACTTTAACCAGTTGAAAATATTTCGTTGGGTCCAACTAATAAACTGTCCTACTTGGGAAAATGTTCAAAAATGTATTAAATTTCTTATGGAAAACAACCGAAATAATTCTAACATAAAATTAGATGAAGATAATTTATTTGATGAGCTCAGTCATGTAGAACAAATTTTTAAATCACGAATTCATGAATGGCAAAAAAATTCAGCTAAAGTAGAAGTTAAGCGGTGTGAAATATTTGAATACACTAAAGCTCATAACATTGATACAACTAACATATCAAAAATTGTAGAATATTCTTTGGCAATTCCTGGTACAAATGCTGCAGTAGAACGGATTTTTTCAACCATTAATGTGTTGTGGACAGATGAAAAAAATCGATTTGGTTGAAACTATCAAATCAATTATGATTGTAAAAACACATTTTAAAAACATATCTTGTAATGAGTTTTATATTATTCTATTAAAAGAACCTAGGTTACTCGATAAAATCGGTTCAGCACAAAAGTACACAAAAACATCAAAAGAAGAAATGTACGTGCCATCGTCATAAAAATTTTTTTTTGGACTTTTGTGTACATATTATACTTAATAATATTTCATTTGTATTTAAAAACTATTATACAGCATACATTTAATTTGTTTTTTTTATATTAATATATTTAGTTAAAATTAGAATTTCCTTTTTTTTTTTTTTTTTTTTTTAGTTAAGTAACTAAAGTGTCCCGTATTTTTATTTTACTTTTATGGTCACCCTACGTTAAGACTTTTAAAAATTGATTTGAATTCGTTATTATCGTTATTATGTCTTCTTTATATCGGCCAAGCCACTTTTTCAAATTTACAATTTTAATTCAGCGTAATCAAAGCTTACATTTTTTTAAATTTCATAATTTTTAAATCCATATTAAAAAGATTAGGGACTGAAATTTGAAAAAGTGGCGTGTCTAATTTCAAGAAGACATAATAACAAATTCAAATCAGTTTCTTAGAGTCTTATTGCATTATTAGGTTCATCAAACTGATAAACAAAAGATATGTATTTTTAAGTCGAAAAATTGGTCAGTATCGAATCTCCCTAACTGTTTCTGCTTGATCCTCAATACAAAAAAAAAAAGAAAGGAAGTTAAAGCAACTATATAATGTTTAAACATTATATCATAAAATATAAATTAATTAACTATAAATTTTAACAAAGTAAACAAAAAAACAGAAAGTTCAATGTTATTATTATTTGAAACTTTAATTAAGTTATCTCTTAGAATGAGTATATAATCAATATTTTCTGTTAATAAAACTTTCATAAAATGTAAATATAATTTAGGTATTTATTAGAATTTAATACATTTTACTTTGTAATATACAATTTACAATTGTTTCATCCTTACTTTTTATACGAATATTATTTTTTTTAGAATTTAGTAAGGTATATATAATATAATAATTATCTTATTCTTTAATGTATTTGAAATATAAACATATATTATAGTAATAATTAAATATTATGAAAATAAACAAAATTTAATAAATATATATATATACTTAGATATTAAGTGCAACTACAATTTTTAACTTAACGTTTAATTTGAAATAAAAATTTTAAGATATATAAAATAATTACTATGCAATTAAAATAAATAATGAAAAATATTTATACAATGTCCAATAACTCATTCATAACAATTTTTTATTCTTATGCTCTATTTATTTATTAATTTAAATAATAATTCAGTATAAAAACGTCAATTATTTTAACTTATGAACACTTACTGAACTAAAATAATAAATTAGGCTATTAATGTAGAAACTTAATCAAATTCAAATCTGATTTTAGCTTTTAATTTATTGATAGTAAATATAACCTAATAATATTAAAATAAAAACGTATTAAATTTTTAAACTAAAATAATTTTGTTTTTGAGTAATATTAATTTTACATTGCTTTACAAATGCTATTAAATTGTTTATAAAATAGTGTTTTACTTGCAACTTTCTACATAATTTCCTGGGAACAAACCAGTAATACCATCCATTACACCTTCCCACCACCCATCATCATTTTTCTTCAACACATAAATAACGGCATTTTCTTGAAAACTCAATTCATCATCTTTGTCAGCATAGTAATCATATATTGCGATCACTAAAATAAAGTAAATTGTATATAATATATGTATATTTTATCATTAGTTAATTTTTAGACTTACCTTTTTCTAAATAATTCTTTGGAACCCACCCTGGAAGGTCAGGTTCCTGAGGTACAATTGGACCAGCGGTTACATGCCCAAAATGATCTTCTGGTGGTGGTGGTAAAGGTGGTGAAGCTGATGCTTGTCTAGTAGGTAGTTGTTGTGGTGTAGTAACTACTGCAGATGAAGAGTGATACTGTACTGAGTTTTTTAAAATACCAGGTAATTGAGAGGTATTGGCACGGTAATGGTCAGTAGATGGTTGTTGTTGGGAAATATTTGAGCGATAATGATCAGATGGCTGCTGAGATATATTTGAACGATAATGGTCAGTAGACGACTGTTGAGATGTATTCGCACGATAATGATCTGTAGAAGACTGCTGAGATGCATTTGAACGGTAATGGTCTGTAGAAGACTGTTGAGATATATTTGATCGGTAATGGTCTGTAGATGACTGTTGAGATATGTTTGAACGGTAATGGTCAGTAGTCGATGAAAAAGGAGCTTGATGGAGATGATGGTCTAATAAATCAGGTCCAACTCCCATCCTTGAGTTTAATGTATGCGGAGATGGAGGAGCTAGAACACAAAAATTATTTTGGTTAATATTATACATATAATATACATAACTATAAAATCACTTACGAGGCATAGAGTTCAAGGACGATGGTTGTTCGGATTGCTGCATTGGATGTACCATGCCGATGATTGGAGCTGGTTGTATACTACTAGATGATGTTGTGTGATGAAGAGGCAGGGTATTATAACCAGGCCCTTTTTCTCGTCTGACATGACCAAGAGGATAATTAGGAGCGTAATGACTAGGAACTTGTGGTGGAGCAACAGCAGGAGGTGTACGATATTCCCGAGACCCTTTACTTAATGATCCAGTGGCTCTTATAACAGCTGGTGGAGTAGGTGGTTTGATTGTGGGAGCAGGTCCAACAGATGATATATTAGTTGAGGCACTAGAACTATTAGAAATTGGTTGACGTATCATACGAGGAGTATTACGAACACCATGGCCAATATCATCAAGAGCTGCAATAATAATAAAATATAAATAACTAATAATAACCTCAGATTAATTTTAACGCTAAAATAGTTAATAAATAGCAAAATTCAAAATGTTTTCAATTTTTTACTAATAAAAATATATAACAGTTTTATATAAAATAATTCATAAAAATTACCTGAACTTTTTTTGTATGTAAAAATTCTGTCAAAATTTTTATTTAACAAGTTAACTGCCATATGAACACATGCAGTCATATTATTATTTTTTCACCTAAGCCATACTATATTTCTGATGTTATTCAATAATATACGTACAGGCATATTTATATTTATAGAAAAAATAATTGAAAAAAAAAAAAATTAAGAATTATGTAGAAAAATCTGTTTAAGGAAAACAATATATCAATTGATCTGAAATTTTCTCCTCAATGCCACTATCAGAACATAATCATTATTAGTCTAACGTATTACTAGCCACATAAGATTAAATATTATAATGACCACCAGTGGTCATATGGTGTATAAATAGTAATAAGATACGACAGCTGGCGCCCATAAAAATACGGTTAAATTCTGATATGAGAACACCAGTCATATAGCAGTTAATGTGTTAATTTGATATTGATAACTTTTTTATGATAATTTTGTTACAGTTGAAATAATTTATATTTCTAGAGTTATCTATTCATTGAATAAATAAAATAATATTATAACAAATTAAAATTAATAATAAATCAAAATAGTAATAATCAATATGGTTGTGAGAGATTAAAAATATTAAAGAAAATCATAGGTAGAATTACCAGTAAAATCAATTGGTTTCCTGACATATTTTATAGGTTTTTCTGGATTAGCAGGAGCAATGATTTTATATTGGCGATTAGTTGTCTTATTAGCAGTCAACACACCAATTTCTCTTCTAGCAACTTTTTCTTTATGAATCATCACATTCTGAAAATAATTATTAATTAAAAGTACTTATAATAAAGCCAGTATGTATATTATACATATAAATACAAATAATTCCAAATTAACTAGTAAAAATAATTGTATAAAAATAATTCATAAATAGGTGTAATACATTAAAATTTTTACTTGAGCAATGTGATTAATTTGACTGTCCATTTCAGACAGTTGAACAGTTTGTAGATCTAATAATTGTAAAAAATTATAAGCTAGAGTATTGATTTGATAAGCAACACTAGCTAAGGATTGAGTGGTATAATTTTTTGTTTCTTCTAAAGCTAATCGTTTATTCTCAGCTTGGAAATAGTTTCCTTCACAATATTCAGCCACACGCTCTAAATTTATATGGCTATCAGACAAACTATTGCGGCCTTCTGGTATATCTGCCTGTAATAACTGTGCCAATTCAGCCATATTGTCAGAATCACTTCCTAAACCCGATTCTCGACTAGGATCTGATGTTCCTGAAAAAAATTATTAAAACATTTAATTAAAATAAAACCATTAGTTTTAAAACAATTACATAGCTATGACAAAATATTAACATTTGATCAATCAAAATAATATAATATATATGGCGGGTACAGAAAAAACAGTAGTAGTCCATTTTTTTTGATTTTTATTTTCTGATTTGACTCGATAGCAAATCAAGAATAATACTAACAGTTGGAATCAATTCAATGAAAAAATCTTTCAATAGTTATTAAATGGATTAGGTTATTAGGCATACTGGCGAAAAGGATTTTAGTTTATTCGTTTGTAGGGAAAATAGATTGGAGATTATAAATTTACAAAAATATGTTGTCAACAATAAATCTTCAGATAAATACTATCCATGATTTATATACACTGAAAATTTACAAAAATATTAATTATATTTTTAATTAAAGATCAGTTTGTACTTTTTTTAGTTAAATAATTATATAATTAACAAGGTTAATCTTTATAAATAATATAATTAAACAAGTATAAATATTAAGTAGCTTTGTTTAGTTATATTTTGTTATCTTTAAATTAAAGAAATGTATACAAATGTTTATTGTTAATTCTGTTAATTCCTTAAATAAATATAAAAAAAGTTTAAATTGTACTTATTTATTTTAACAAACCTGACATTTTAACAATTATAGAAAAAAAATAAAATAGATGAATGATTTATACATCAAAAAATGTATAAAAACACATTTAATAATTATCTGTAGCACTAAATTGTTTTTCGATGACTAACCTACTTATATCTGAATTTTAAATCTAATATCCATAAAAATTGGTCTAACCTGTATTCGTAAACGTCGTCCACATGGCCATATTCAATTCGTCTTTACTTTATGACAGGAGTAGACCAAACACAAGTAATTCAATGTAAATATCAAAATTGGTTTCAATAGATTAAATAAATTAAATTAAACCATCAGAAAACATAGGTCAAACGTACGGCGGACGGCAGGAGCGGTCAATTAGATGGGTGATGCAGTGGAGTACGGATTTGTACATTGATATACGACCGTCCCGATAAGAACTGTGTTATCATTATAAATTGTTACAGTGTCACCATTTGTGTAGTTTTCGACCAAGATCGTAATGATGGTTTGGTGCAATTCGTACGTTTCTCGCCATAGATTTATATTTGTACAATAATTCGGCGGACCATTTTTCATCAGTTTAAATATTCATAGTTCCTATATATAATTATAATATGATTAGATCATATTACACTGATATAGGACTTGAAAAGTTATTACAATTATTATTATTATAATTACAAATTATACAATATCAATATGAATTTTTTTTTGCTAGCAACCCAAAGGCTGGTTGGTAGAGATTTTCCACTCCTGATGCTTCTCAGATTTTCTTTAAAATATGCAAAAAGATCTGCAGTCCATATTTCTAATTATTTGACTAATGCAGTCCAGTGGCGGTCGCCCTCTGCTGTTATTCCCTTTAGAAACATTACTAATGTTCTACTACGCACCACAAAATTGCCACTGCCGATATTTTTTTTATAGATTTAGAGCCTGCCCTAAACAACAAAGACGTATTTAAAATCGAATTTATACGTTACACCAAAATTAAGGTCGAAGAGCCTAGATTTAACCACCAAAATATTCAATGCCTTCGATGTCAAGGATTTGGACAGACTAAATCATACTGCAACCACCCTCCAAAATGCGTCTGCTGTGGAGAAAATCATCTATTTGTCATCTGTCAAAAAACTCCAAGACTCCCTGCAAAATGCGCCTCTGTGAAGGCAACCATCCGCCCAACTACAGAGGATGCCCGATCCATAAAGAATTTCAAACAACGTTAACAATATTACTTTTGAATGCAAACGTTCTAATTCACCAAATAAATGAAATAAAAGTTTTCCTTTCACAAACAGATATAGATATATTACTGATTAATGAATCCCATCTAACAAAAAATTCTTGGTGCAAAATTCCTGGTTACATAACGTATCAATGCGACCATCTTGATGGTACCACACATGCAGGCTCAGCAATTCTCATAAAATCAAACATCAAACATAAAATCCTACCATCTTACCAAACAAATAGCATATAAGCGACAAACATAGCCCTAACCTTAAATAATATATCCACTACAATTTCCTCGGCCTACTTTCCACCTCAACATAAACTGAGCGCATCTGATCTTCGCCAATATTTTACTTCTCTAGGAAACACTTACCTTGCAGGAGGCGATTTCAATTCTAAACATCCCTCATGAGGCTCTAGTCTAATAAACACCAGAGGTCGTATATTAAATAATTATATAGTAAATAATAAGCTAAAAATCATGTTCCCCAAATAATCCAACCTATTTGCCCACACTTACTAACAGACTCCCAGAAATCCTTGACTTTTTCATCACCACCCTCCCAAACCACGTTGCATTTCAAATTTATGATTCATTGGATCTCTCTTCAGACCATACTCCTGTGATTCTAACATTAAATGATACATCCCACATAACCAAATCTTATGCTACCTTAATACCAGGAAAAACTAACTGGACGAAATTTCGCAATATTATAGAAAACAAAATCAACCTTAAAACCTCACTCAAATCCCCGTCTGATATCGAATCAGCCGTTCATTTATTTGCTACTCTTATTCAAAAAGCAGCCTTTGACTCATCCACTATTACCAGCGATATCCAAAACACTAATAAACGCATACCTCAACACATCTCCCAATTAATATGTGAAAAACGACGAGCCCTAAATAGTAAAGAACTCACTTACCTTGTAACAAAAGCATTTATAATTATCTTTCTTCTTCGCTTAAAAATATGTTGCGTAAATTTAATTCAAATAAATTTCATGATTACAGTAGAACCTCTCTAATCCGTCACCTTCGGGACTGGGGGTGTGGTCGGAACGCAAAAAAGGTCGGATTATCAGAATATACAGAACATTTTTTTATTTACATATTATATACAAGATTATATCAGAAATTAATTACATTTTACATTACTTAGAAAAAAAGTCAATTATAGATTTTTGTTAAGCAAGTGACATTCTAGACTTAGCTGCAATATTCAACCTAATATCTACTATAAAGTGGAAAATCCAAATTGTATTTTTAAATTACGTAGTATTCATATCGATAATACTATGGTCGGATCAACCGGTGCGGCGGACCAGCCGAGGGCGGACGAGAGGGGTTCTACTGTACTTAAATTCTATTAACAATTCTAACAACTCACTATGAAAAGCAACAAAAAATATCCTCAGATAAAAAACCAAAATTACTCCCTTGCGTTACCCAGACAACTCACTAGCTGTCTCTAACCTAGACAAAGCAAACTTATTTGCCACAGATCTTGAAAACAGATTCAAGCCCCACCCAGATATACTAAACAGGGATCACGAGTTGCAAGTAAAATCCCTACTTAACCAAACTCTTCCTATGTTTACCGACTAAACATGCCTCCCCTTCCGAAATTCTACATATAAACAAAAAACTTCACAATAACAAAGCACCAGGTCATGACTTAATAATTAATCGTATAATAAAAAACCTACCTAAAAAATTCATAATACTCCTCACGTTCATCTACAATTCGATCCTTCGACTATCCTATATTCCACTCTCTTGGAAACATTCAATTATTATACTAATACACAAGCCAAGTAAACCTGAAAATCTTCCCTCATCTTTCCGACCAATCAGCCTGCTGCCCTCATTCTCAAAAATACTCGAAAGAGTCATACTGAAAAGAATCTACTCGGTCATTGATGTTTAAAAGACGATTCTTAACACTCAATTTGGATTGTGAAAAAAACATTCAGCCCTCCATCAAGTTCATAGAATTGTAGACAACATCGCTTCTTCACTAGAAAGAAAACATTTTTGCCCAGCTGTATTTTTAGATATTTCTCAGGCATTTGATTGCGTGCCACACAAAAGATTTCTCTACAAAACCCGATTTCTTCCTACTCCTCTCTACCTTACTCTTAAATCATATCTCTCTAATCGGACCTTCCAAGTGCGCTGTGAAGACGAACTTTCCGAAATTCATACTGCAAAAGCCGGTGTACTCCAAGGAAGCATTCTTGCTCCCACGTTTTATAATATTTACACATCTGATATTCCTCACTCGAACCTTACTAGTCTAGCTACTTTTGCCGATGACACATGCATAGCATCTTCTGACCCAGATATATTCACTGCAATGGAGAACCTCCAATCCCATCTAAATGACCTTCAAAATTGGTTTAATCTATGGAGAATTAAAATAAACGAAAATAAATCATCACACATCACATTTACACTTCGTCCCAATAACAGCCCTTCCATTACTCTCAAAAACAAAACTAATCCTAGAGAAAGTTCAGTGAAATATTTGGGTATTCATCTAGACCAAAAATTAACATGGGCCACTCACAAAAAGAAAATCAATGAAACTAAAACTACATAAACTTCGACAAATTTTACGTTCCAAAATATTATTTAGGGACAAAACTCTAGTATACAAACAATTAATTCGTCCTGCAATGACACACGGAATCCAAATATGAGGATCGACCAAAAATTCAAACTTAAATCTCCTCCAATCTTTTCAGTCGATTAGTCTCCGCCTCCAGATAAACGCACCTTGGTATATTAGTTATCATACTATCCATAAAGACTTAAACATTCCAATTCTCATTTCAAAATCGTCGAGTATGTAATTGCGACGCAGACAGCATTTCATACTATGTTTGGTTAGAATTTAAATGAAAACGTCCCGTATCGGAAAACTATTTTAAATTGGTTACAACATTTAAGGGGTACGGAATCATCTATAGATATATGTTAAGATCACAGTTGTAAAATTCGCTTACCGTTGGATCCGGTATCCTTAGAGCAGAGGCATGAAATCGAGCAGAACACAACAGTGTAAACGTACAACAAACGGTAAAAAAATTAATATATCCCATACAGATGCATACAAAGTAAAGAATGGTACTGGGATATCAATAGCAACTGATAATTAAAAACTTCCACCAGCTTGCTCTGTCTATATGATTTTAGTATTCCTACAATAAGTCAAAACATGAATACTATTCAACAGAACCTATAAAAATTATTTGTAATTCTTACAAATTGATCATACAACACTGGTTTAAATTTTTCAATTGATAAATCATAAAATCCATTTAAAAAAAAAAGGAATTATGAAATAACATTCTTAAAAATATTTGACAAATATATCCAACATCAAGACACCGACATTCCATCAAACAAATATCTACCAAAAATCATAAAGAAAACAATAAATAGTCCTACATCAAAGAGTGATAAGAAAATCCCATATTGGAAGCCAAAACATAAATACAATTCAACACTACCTACAAAAAACCGAAAAAAATAAAGCAAGAAAAACCATTTTAAAAAATAAACAACAAATTTATCCAACATCAAAACACAGATAATCCACCAATTAAATACCGAGCAAAAACCATGAAAAGAAAGCCAAAAGTATTATAAATATACCTACATCAAAGAATGAAAAGAAAATCTCATAATGAAATGCCAAAACTTATATCATATTCCAAACTACCAAAAGAGAACAAAAAAAAAAAAAAAACGAAAAATACTATTCTGCAAAACAGGCAACAAACTTATCCAAAACCACAAAACAAATACCGAGCAAAAATAATAAAAATAAAGCCAAAAAACAATAAATAGATCTACATCAAACAATATAAAGAAAATCCTATAATAGAAGTCAAAACATAAATTCCATTCAACACTACCAAAAAACAAACGAAAAAAAAACCAAGAAATACTATTCTGCAAAATGGACAACAAATATACCCAACACCAAAATACAAACAGTCCATCAAACAAATACCGAGAAAAAATCATAAAAATAATTGATAACTCTTCATAAAACGGTAAAAATAATCCACATCGACATAAAACTAAAACAATGCACAATATAATAAAATTGTTTCAGAAACGTTATCGAAATTGTTTCGGCTATCGGTCAAAATCGAGGGGGCGGTACGGTCAATAAGGTTTTATAGGATTATTTATATATCATATATGTAGGGTTGCCATACGTCCCGGTACACCGGAACATGTCACCAGTTCATGACTTCGGTCCCGGTCGTCCCACTAGATTCTACAAAAGTCCCGGTTATGTGTAAATAATATTAGTACCAATAATTATATTAAATTATGTTTTTATAAAATTTATATTTAAAACCATGAATTTCACGTCGGACACTCCTATCTTATCTTCACTGATAATAATTGAACTGTGCTAGTGCTATTATGCCATTATGGTTAGTTAAATATAGAACATACAAAAATAATAATATGATACACCATCGGGCGTCACTTCGTCAGTCAACATGCATACATTGAGTTCGCATTAGTTCGAATCTAACTAACGTCGTGTGATATCTGTATTCTCGTTTATCGTGATTTTGTATTTTCGTATGACGTAAACAAGTAAAGTAAACAAATAGTTAACAATGCCAAAGAGAAAGTGTAATTTTTCAGATTTTACCATTATAGAAGTCAAAAAAATTATAAACGATTTAGAACAAACACTTTCAGAACGCGCCGAAGCTAACTTTTCAAAACTAAAATTGAATATAATAAAATAAAAGACGATGCTCAGCTTTTTGTTTCGATAAAATTATTCGATGTAGAAGTCGGTAATTATTATAAAACGGCACGGGAGTATTTACAACAGTGGAGTAACCCTCTTATAAAATTTGAGGTCTTTTCATGGATGGATCTTACTTTTTCACTGCAATGGCAAGAAGTTGAAAAGACAATAACTTATTTAAAAAAAAAGGGAATTGATATCACGGATAGTTGTTTTGAAGAAATATTGTATATTAAAAACTTCAATGACAAACAGAAATTTGATGAAGATTGGAATAAAAAAAATATGCATGACAAATGGTTACATTTCTTTCAAAAAACTAATGTATTGGAAAGAAAACGTAATTTAATTTTGATGTGCCAATACTTATATGTTATTCTTGGTCATAACGCTAATGTTGAAAGGATATTTTCACTGATAATGGCCCAGTGGACAAAAGAGCGTAACCGTCTTCAAGTAGAAACTGTAGAAAGTATCATTCAATGCAAATTTAATTTCCAAATGACTTATTCAGAATTTCATACGTATGCTATGGGAAAACCAGAGTTATTGAAACAGGTGAAAAAGTCAAAAAAATATAATATTTTAAAATAAATAAATAATATTTCGTTAATCAAATGTATCTTCTAATTTAATGTCTTTCATAATTTAATACTATATTATTATTTTATTCTATATATATATATTCATTACACTATGTTCTAAATTTTAATATTAAAAAAAAAAAAAGGTTCAAATTATTTTTGTAAATGTCCCGGTCAGTACTTGAACTTTTATGGCAACCCTACATATATGTACACAAAAATTATAACGAGATATGAATGGTAGTTTCTAGATAGCATATTATTGGAAGTATTAATATATTTATTTTTTTTCGATCTATCATATTCCGGTTCAACTCGTGCATAATTGTAAAAAGTATGCAAATGCTACAAGGTCCTAAGTACGTGTCCAATTAAATTGGCTCTTTTTGTTTTTAGTGTCTTCAGAAAACTTCTTGTTTTTCCGGCTCTTTGATAAACTTTTTCATTTGTTATGTGTTCTGTCAATAATAATAGTATTAATTATTATTATTACAAATTATACAATTTCAGTATGAATTTAATTGTTAAAAATACATTGAATAGCTATTTGTAAATAAAAATTAAAAAATAATTTACAAAATAATAAAATTATACAATTATTAAAATTCAAATGCATCTTATAGATTGATAACAATGAAAATATTTAATGAAACTGTTAAATAACTAACAATTAAAAATATAATTATTTAAAATAATAAAAAGTAAGTTTTATAATTTAATAAATCAAAACAGAAATATTTTTAAAATCCTTTTTGATAAATGAAATATATTAACCATCATTGTTTTGGCTTAAGTCGATGCGACGCCAATGTCAGCATAATACTGTACCGATTTATCATATAAAAAAGGATCGCTATTAGTTCGATAGAATAAATATTATGCATAAACAATTATAACCATTATGCATGTATTATGATAATTATAATAATCAATTACATCAAAATAATAAATAATAAACATCGAAGGAAAAGGGGCGCCCTTACAAATTAAAAAATATATATATATTAAAATGCGCCGCAGACGCGCTGCTATAGATAATGAATAATATAATAATATAAATAATTCTACGAAAACATACAATGTATGTATATAAAAATAAAATGCTCTGCCTGATAATGAGCGAGAGTTGGTACCTGTCGTAGCCCTAATCCGTGTGGTTCCACCCACGCGACCGCGACAAACGCGTGCGACGGATAAAGGACCACCAGAAGATTTCGTCGAAGTTCAGGTTCACAAAATGGAGGTTGACAACCTAGTTGATCTTGCACGATATTTGGACGTCGCGTGAAATTGAATGCAAATCGATGCCCGATCCCCACCGCCGAAATTTACAATAATTGACGGGAGCAGTACAACACACAAGGTGTTTCCGTCACACCAGAATTGAAAAACCCGACAGCAATATACACCATACGAACGTCGCGGACGTACGATGTTCCCAGAGCGATTGGCGCAATCCGCACAACTGGCTTGCCTGACTGCAAGTGCCGCGACAGAAGTAATTCCACCGCGATAAAAATGCGCTGGCAGAAAATTTAGAAAAATTCCCCCATCGGCACGTTATCGAACCGGTTTTCGCGGCTAAGTACACATATTAAGGCTCGTTTGAACAATCATAATTGGTAAAATCAACATAATTTATACTTTTTTTTATGTTTTTCATAGGAAAATTGTTTTGACAAGTTTGACGTTACTCCATTATTCTTATACCAAAACTCATAATTTTGGTAAATCAAATTTTACGACAGTCAAGTTATTTATTCGTGAAATATTATTATGAAATAAAGTGTACTGTTGGTTTATAACATTTTCTTAATATATATAAGTTTTCATTACTTATTTTTGAATAAAATTATAAATTTTTACTAAAGAATTATTAGAATAATTTATATTCACTGGAGAGAGAACGCGAATCTTAATTTTGGTGAAAATTTCATTTTAAGTATTTACATATTAGTTTTTGAGTTATTGCAAAATAAAAAAGAACCGGATGGGCCTCGCTCTGCTGTACACTTGGGGGTGGATTGCGACTCTTCATAGGATAGGTTATTATAATGGATTTGTTAAATTTGAATTCAATGATAGGTATCATTGTATACGAAAAACGATTCTGAACGGAGATGATATGTTAGTCTAGAATATAATACAATGTTATTTATAAATATTATATAAGTATATTTTATTTTTAAACAAAAAATTTAGAAAAACCGAAAATTTAAATTTTCTATAAATAAGTCAAAATATGTCAAAATACTTTGAAATTTTAACCATGTATAGAAAACGTCAATATAAAGATTTAATGATAATTTCCAGTTGTTGCGGTTTTTCGTTTTTGAGTTAGGGCATTTTAAAAAAACCGATATCATTTGTCAGTCTAGAATATTATACATTATATTATATTTTACATGTAATTTTATGTCAATATTCGCTGTTCAAACGCTTATAAAAAAATATTGTGCCTATGGATTTTAATAATTTTTGAATGACATTAAGAACTACTTCTGTGGAATCTTCTATTAAATTTTCAAGTATTTTGTAGAAGCCAAATTTTTTTTATCACCGATTATAAAAATAAAATGTAAAAAAATCGAATATTTTAAATGACTATAAGTGGCTTAAAAATCAATATAATATTTTGAAAAAAATATTGCATAAAAGAAATACCTATCTTAACAGCTGGTAGAAATTTCAAAAATCTGTGACTTATACTTTTTGAATTATAACAAATATTTAAAATCGTCTGAGAATAAATCGCTATTTTATGCAATTTCGTAAATATTTAAATTTCAAACAGTCATACAATTTTTTTCTCTTAGTCCGGTAAAAATTTTTTTAAAGATTTTTGAAGAGTAGCTCATAGATAACCTAGTGTTAAAATTTTGAACCTTAAGTATGAACAAAAAAAATTTTATGAATTTTTAACTACAAAAAAACTTGCAAATTATCGTGATTTTTACATATTTCGTATAAATTGTAACTTTGAGCACTTATAAAAAAAAATTGTGACTTACGATTTTAGATTTTTTTTTATCAGTTAAGGAACAACTTATAAGAAACTTTGTATTAAATTTTCAAGATTTTCTGGGCAGCCAAAAAAATTTTATCGTTATTTAAAAAAAAAATACTTAAAAAAATTGAAAATTTCAATTGTCTATAAATAGCTCAATAAAAGTCAAAATACTTTGAAAATTTAATGGTGTATAGAAAACGCTAATCGAAACATTTGGTGAAAATTTCAAGTATTTACATTGATTAGTTTTTGAGTTATAGCAAAATAAAAAATTTGATTATGTCGAAAACTGGTTTTGCGTAAAAACTCCTGTTTTTCCCAAATTTTTTTATGGTTTTTCCCGTCGCATTTAAAAAATATTGGAAATTTTTTACTTTTGACCCCCCAAAGTACCAAATAGATTCACTTTCCTTTCAGAAAAGTTGCTACATAAGGCAATCGAAGCATTTTTACTGCCCCAAATCGTGTCGACAGACACTAAAAAAAAAAAAAACACACATCATTGTAAAACCAATAGATTCCATCACTCCGTTCAGAATATAAAATAAATTTAATTAAATGTTTTAATCTCATTTATAGTTGTGATAGTTTTGTGTTTATTTTTCTGTATTACTCTGGTATAGTGTATTGGCCGATTAACCTTATAAAGTTATAACTATAATGTGTTTTTGTGTGACAGATTTATTTATTTGAAAATAATTTTTTTTTTTAACTGTTTATTTCAACTCAGTATTGCCACAATATAACCACTACCTAAACTAGCTACTGAGTACATATTAAGAAAAAATTGTGCCGTACCTGTATCAAAGTTCTGCGCACGCCTACGATAGACATTGCAATTGAAGATCGTTTTGTATTGGTCATTTATTATTTATGCATTCTAAATACATTGTATGTATTCTTTATGAGGAATATGAGAAGCTTTGGTAATATTTAAAAAAATATTTACTGCGTTATTTGATTGTGACCTAATATAATGTTTGGAATGTATTCGTTTAAAGGTGCGTTTACATTAGAGCCTGAACACGAACGAACGCAAGCGAATGCTACCGAACGAATGCGAACGCATATTCGCTACACATTCGGCCGCGACCGTTTACATTGTTCGCTCGTTCGTGTTCAACTTTCTCGCTTCCACAAAAATATTCACTTCTAAAATAAATAAATACACATTTAGTATCGACAAAGCTGCTGTGGAGTAAAGACTTTGTTGATTTTTTTTAAAAATTTCAAATGAAAGTTAAAGCCTGGACAAAGATTATTTGAATTTAATTTAAAGGCTGTCCATCTTTTTCTTTACTTCATTCACATCTAGCTTAAGTTCTTTACTTATTTCCGTCCAAAAATCTAATTTTTTCTTGCCCATTTTATATTGAGGATCAGTAGGATCCCAAAGGATCGGTCTTAATTTATATAAGTGTATTAATTGTAAGCATACTTCGTAGTCCACTCTATAATTACGAGTCAATAAAATAATTAAAACCACAACAAATTAAATTATAAAACAAAATTGAAAATACACACTTTTAAAAAACCGTTCGAACAGAAGTGACGAATACGCGATACGGGCCGAATGCCAGGTCCATTTCCCCAGCACCCCCACTTTCAAGTTTCGGGTCAGATCCGGTCCAAATCGTTTGTACCTGATTGTACCTCTAGTCCCTTCGTTTGTACCTCAACAGTTTTTAAGTTATCACAATTTTAATTTTGGGGGTGCTGGGGAAATGCCTGCACCCCCACTTTCGAATTTCGGGTCCGATCCGGTCCCAATCGTTTGTACCTCGTTTGTACCTGATTGTACCTCTAGTACCTTCATTTGTACCTCAACAGTTTTTAAGTTATCCCTGTTTTAGTTTTGAAGGTGTTGGAGAGATGCTTGAACCCAGCTCGACCTTTAAATTTCGGGTCCGATCCGATCCCAATCGTTTGTACCTCGTTTGTACCCGATTGTACCTCTAGTACCTTCATTTGTACCGCAACAGTTTTTAAGTTATCCCTGTTTTAGTTTTGAAGGTGTTGGAGAGATGCTTGAACCCAGCTCGACCTTTAAATTTCGGGTCCGATCCGATCCCAAACGTTTGTACCTCGTTTGTTCCTGATTGTACATCTAGTCCCTTCGATTGTACCTCAACGGGCTTAATTAATCCCAGTTATATTTTTACAGGGGTGACGGGGAAATTACCCTTTTACCCTGGGACATGAAAACAGTGTATTGAAAGTTAAATTTTTTCTATGATACGTTTGTTAACGGATATCAAGTTATACCTGTCTTACTATCAAGTACATTTTCAACATTTTTTAAGTTCGTGTGGGTAAAATTTTTAAAATTTTGCATAATTTTCTATTTTCCGCATCAAATGTATTTCCATGACTAGTGTAAGTGTAGGCGTACATCCTATTCAAATTTACAATGTATTTTTAATAAAAATTGAATAAACAAACGGTTGAATATAATAATTTCTATATGTTATAGTTGTATACGTATTAATCAAAAGTAATTTCATTCTGTTTTCATAAACTATATACACAATTATTTTTTATTCACTATTTAAAAATATGTATTTTCTTTATAAAAAATAAAAAATAAAACGGTCGTATTTAAATTGATCGAACGGTATTTTATTTTGATTATTATAACTCTAATATTGACATTTTCTCATAATAAACAGTTTTGCTAAATCTTTTTGCTAACTACCTATTAACACAAAAATTACTCACATATATTTAACGAGAAATTATTGAACTTTGATAACATCCATAATAACCAGATTAATAGCCAACAATTATAGAGGATTTTTTCAGTATTTGATGGAATAATCTTTTCTCAGATAAAATAATATTATCGCAAAGCATATGATGTCGGATTATAATAAAATTATGCCGTCGGTCCTTATGTTGAAACTGTTGACAATTCGTAGAAATATACACTGACGGTTTTTTTCTTATTATAACAATTAACTCACCTACGACAAATACATCAATGTTTCACCACGCCATTGCCGCGCTGGAGTTGTTTGTCGCCTTCTGTACTAGATGATTATTTTTAATTATCTACCACATAACAAGTATCACTTACTTAGTTCAATGAATATGTATTGAGAAAATATATTCTAGTATTCTAGCTTTTTGATGTTTAGTTATTTTATTTTCAATCACAACCAGTAATGATTTACAAGACTTTTTTGGTTATTTAGGCCTCTTATATAATTTAAACATTTTAAAGAAACTTTTGGTTGATTTCATACAACAATTTTCTTTGGATGTTATAATTAAATTTTAAGTGTAAACTAACTTAAAATAAAATAATAATAAAATAAAAAATAATATATAAATAATAAAAAAGATTTAACTCGACATTTGACTTAAATTTAGTTAATTTTAAACCGTTAAAAAAATATATTCCCGATCAAAGTCATAATCCGAACGAAAAATTACGTGTTCCTAAATAATTAATAAATAATAATTAAATAATCATAATAAACAGGCACATTTAATTACACAAACTACATGGTAAAATATTTCAATATTTGAGTTCTAATAACAAAATAAATACCATTGAATCAATTTGAATAAGACACATATTACGTTTTATTAAGGAATAAAATAAATATATATTTTAAATAGTAAATTAAAAAGAAATACGTATATAGTTTTTCAAACAAAATTAAAGTAAAGTTGATTAGTATAATTTTTGTAACAATTTTCATACACATATATTTATATTCAACCGATTGTATTTTAATTTGTTTTTATTAAAAACGCATTGAAATTTGAATATGATGTACGCCTACACTTATACTAGTCATGGAAATACATTTGAAGCAGAAAATGCAAAATTCCAAATCATTTAAAGCAAATGGAATTTAAAATTGTTGAAAATGTACTTGATAGTAAGACAGGTATAACTTAATATCCGTTAACAAACGTATCATAGAAAAAATTTAACTTTCAATACACTGTTTTCATGTCCCAGGGTAAAAGGGTAATTTCCCCGTCACCCCTGTAAATAAAACTGGGATTAATTAGGCCCGTTGAGGTACAATCGGGAACAAACGAGGTACAAACGTTTGGGATCGGATCGGAAGCGAAATTTAAAGGTCAAGCTGGGTTCAAATATCTCTCCAACACCTTCAAAACTAAAACAGGGATAACTTAAAAACTGTTGAGGTACAAACGAAGGGACTAGAGGTACAATCAAGTACAAACGAGGTACAATCGACTGGGACCGGATCGGACCCGAAATTCGAAAGTGGGGGTGCAGGCATTTCCCCAGCACCCCCACAATTAAAATTGTAATAACTTAAAAACTGTTGAGGTACAAACGAAGGGACTAGAGGTACAATCAAGTACAAACGAGGTACAATCGATCGGGATCAGATCGGACCCAAAATTTGAAAGTGGGGGTGCTGGGGAAATGGATCTCCGAATGCCGTTTAAACTGAACGGAGAGTTTCTTTGATCGTACCGCTCTTGGGGCGAACGCTTCCGAACGAATGCGTTCGTTCATGTTCGGGCTCTAATGTAAACGCACCTTGATAGTTGGACTTGATAGTTTGTAAAATTGTGTTTTGAACAAAATTAAAATTAAATATATATTAGAAACAAAAACGTACTATTAAGTAACTTAACTTAATGTAAATTACAGTGTTTTGTGTTGAATTATCGATTTCTCTAGTATTATCAATTGATTTTCATAGACTAAATCGCGTGTATAGGTTACCCATATTAAACTTAATTCTTACGTTTTACTAATAGTGTTTTTTATTGGTCTAATTGGTCTTCTAAATTATGTAAAGTATTAATACGTTTACACTTTCGCAATTTATTCTGATCCATGAAGAACATTTTGAAAATGCTTTACTTAAAATACTTTGTTAATTTTAAATAGGTATATCAATTAAAACTGATATACTTATCATTAAAATTCATACTTACGTATAATCTAGTGTTTAGTAGAAAATGTGTCGTTTTTACTAAGGAATTTTATTAAGTTGTTTGAACTTTTTTAATACTTAAAAATTGATAATTTTAAGTACTCCTTTACTTATCTAGTTATGTAAAAAATGGATTTGAGAATAGAAGGATTGTAAAAATATAAATTGAAATGTGTCAAAAAATAAGATAAAAAAGGTTTGTGCAAAAGTATATTAAAAAGTATAATTGGTTGTTTTTATAAAAAATATTAAATTTAATTGAATCGAATATATTTATTTCCCAATTATATATTAATTAATTAAATATAAATGGATTACCAAATGTTCCAACAGTATAATGTTTAGTCCAATGAAAATTAAATCGTTTTAATATATGTACTAGCTTAGGTTATACTTAAAATGCACAAATACTAGTTATAAAATGATCATATCAACGGGTATACAAAACAAATATAAAAAAAAAAATAAAATACATATCATAAATAAGTAAAAATATTTATCGAAAACGTAATTTTAAGAAAGAACAATTTACTTATGATTTATTTAAAACATCAATGGCTAAATCAGTTTTTTCGTCAGATAACTTGGTATGATCTTTTTTTTTCGTATGCATATTCATAAAATTCTAAATAAATTTAAAAATTAAAATAACATTTAAAATTCTTCGAGTAAATTGTATAAATGAAAAAATGCAATACATCACCTTTTTTGCTATACTGTGTAATAATTCAGCTGTTGAAGATCCGGTGTGTTCTACCATCATATACAAAAAACCGTTTTTACTATTTAACAAATTATATGGATGATCGAATTCAACTATTCTTCCTGTATCTAAAACGATTACTTTGTCGGATTCCATAATAGTATTTAAACGATGAGCGACTGTCAATACTGTGCAATGACTGAATTTATTTCTTAGTGTATTCTGGATTAAAGTATCAGTTCTAAAAAATTATATATCATTCTACAATATATGGTGTATATATAAGCATTAAGTATATTTATTATTACTGAGGGTCGACATTGGCAGTAGCTTCATCCAGTACAAGAATTTTGTTATTTCGCAGTATAGCTCTAGCCAAACATACTAACTGTTTTTGACCGACACTGAAATTAGAACCATTTGCAGACATTTTGGCATTTAAACCACCAGGTAAACTTTCGACCGTAGCTTTGAGTTGGACCTTAAATTATTATTAAACATATGGATGTACTACGTTTATTAATTGAGAATAGATAAAATAAATAAGTTAATGAGTTATTAAGCGATCTATAATTAATATTTCGTTTTTGTGATGTATTCAAGAATTTATTAGTAGTGTTTCGGATTTATTGTATATTCACAGTGCCGCTATTGTTACCATACTTAAAATAGTTAATTAGAAATTCGAATACACATCAAAAAGGAAATATTTTTGTACCGATACATGAAAATTTTAATTTAATTATGAACAAATATAATAATTGATAATGAACTAAGTGTATTTATACTTCGTTTAAAGCTTTCCAGAGATCGTGATCAGAGAATTCGTTGAACGGGTCTATATTTTTTCGCATGGTTCCCGAAAATAAAATTGGCTCTTGAGGTATAATAGACATTTTTGATCTAAGAATGTGCAGATCTATTTCATTTATTTCTATATCATCGATGAAAATATTACCATCATTTAAAGCCAATCTAAATAATGCTTCAATAACGGATGATTTTCCTGCACCTGTTCTGCCTACGATTCCGACCTGAATAGATTAAACAAATTATTATAGATTGTTAAAAATATATTTTTGGAATGTTTGAATTTACTTTTTCCATTGGTTCAATTTCAATATTTAGATTTTTCAAAATATATGGGCCATTTGGATTATAACGTAGATTAAAATTTTTAAAGACAATTTTACCCGAAACAGGCCATTCGTTTGGAGGTTTTTTATCTAAATAATATCAATACATTGTATATATATATTTTTTATAATAGTTTGTATATTATTAATATATTAATTTACAAGTATTAACCATTTAATAATTTTTATTTTAATTACATTTTTTATTATTTTATTATATATTATATTACTTGTATGAGGTTGAAGAGTATCTTCCTGTGGTGATTTAGTGTACTCGAGAATTCTTTCGACTGAGGTCATTTGATTTTCTAATATAGCTGATTGTTTTATAGTCCATTGAACCATTGATGCCAATTGAATCGATTGTGTAATAGCTAAGCCGACGAGTCCACCATTTATATCTTAAATTATCCAAAATTAAAGTATTTTAAAATAGCTTGGTACATGGTAACGATTTATAGCGATTTTGTTCATGACTCACCATTTCCAATAACTAAGAAACTGAATATAACGATACTTATATAAAAAAAACATACTATGTCCAACCACAAACCAAATGCTTGATTTGTGGAAATAAATGAGTACCAAGCTGATGAATGTAAATCCTAATTAAATATTAAATTAGATAACGATAGCGTGATAATTATTAATTATAAAAACATTTTAGTTTTGTACTTGATGTTTATCAAATTCTTTAAACAGCATATCCTCTGCCTTGTATGCTCTTATGGTTATCAGTCCTTGTAAAGATTCATTCATATGTGAAAAAACTGGACTCCGTGCTAATAAAAATAAATAAAACAATAAAGTATGTAATGCTTAGTAATGAAGGCATATTCGGATTATTCAATTTAATTCGCTTTTCAACGACTCATTTTCATATTCACATAAATTTAATTAAGGGTATGCAGTTAAGATGAGATAATTGGGTATTTAGTCATGATAACACTTAAGTTATAGAGGTATAAAATAAACTCAAATATTTAATAACTTGTTTTAATAACTAGATATAAATTATAAAAACCGTTGAATTCATGATAAATGTATTATACTATTATTGTGTATACAGTATACACTGTATACTGTAATTCATAAAAAATAATATTAATTTATTGATAAATTTTAAATACAATAAAATAAAATAATTTATCTTACTGGAAATTAAAAATCATAATGATTTACATAAAAAGCAAATCCATAAATCCAGATAATCTGGATACGTCGACAATCCTGATAAGAATTTATTTCAAATCCGGATTTGAATATGTGGATTTTCAGAAAATTCAGATTTTCAGATTTCATAACCATCCCTAATTCTTAGTTCTAATATATTGTATTAACTATAAATATAAATAAATCAGTATGCTTACTAACTCCTTCCAATCGTTTGACACGTCGAGACGTGGGCAAATAAGAACGTCTAATATAGTAAAAGATTAAACCAATAAAAAAGGTTGGAATCATAAGGTAAATATTAGCCAATCCAACGACGAAGATGATTCCAAGTAATAACATACTCATCTATTTTAATTATTTATTAGAATACATTAATATTAATAAAATAGCGAAAAATACTGAATTATGTAAATGATCTGATTACTTTTATACAATCCAATAAAACTGATGATAAGACATCATCAATGTCTCCTATGTCTTTAGAAAATCGATTTAGAATCGTTCCTATGTAAGAAAATTTGTATTACATTTCATGCTATATATTATATTTTATTTAATATTCATTAAATTGCATGTAATTACCGGAAGAATTGGAGTTAAAAAAAGCCATAGTGGCTTTAGTAACAGCATGATACATTTTATTATGTAAATTTATTGAAGAACTGGTACACATTGATACAAATACAGCGGAACTTATTAAAACTCCTATTAGCATCATGGTTTTTAATACTGCATAAATGAAGATACAGTTTTGACGATCATTTATCAATGGTAAATAAGTATCAGATATATAGTTTATCACGGGTGTATCATTTGTAGATAAATTATCTGTTTTATAAAATGAAGTTTCTTCCTGAGTAATCCTAAAAAAAATGATTTAACATATTATTATACATAAATGTATGAAAATATAAACTATATATGGTACCAATAACTAAGCCAATAGTCTCCACCGGTAGTTAGTACTTGAATGGAAAAGTATAAAAAAAAACAAAAAAAAACTCTGAGATTATTCCCGCCGGCAGAGAAATATGATTTATAGACATTCTTTGACACACTTCCTTTAATACAAATCTCTGATTCTTCATTAGGTTTTGATCCACGTGATTTTTCATGTATGCGATTTTTTTTAGAATCTTGTGTTATTAATAGAGGAAACGTATTTGGACTTGCATTGATTGCCGTAGTATTGAATTCATCAATCGTATCTTCTGCAGATCCGATTAATTTAACATAGTTAAAGCCGGAATTTTGTAATTCTTGATAAGAACCATCAGCTAATATATTAGCCTTGTAGGAAAAAAATAACATGATATCTATAGGATTATAAGTAAATTTTAGTACAGAAATCAATTAGTAATCTATTCTTACATTTTCCATAAGAATAATTTGATCTACGTTAGCCAGATACTGAATTTGATGAGTGACAAGGATACAAGTTTTTTGTTTAAGGTAATCTATAAACATAAAATAAAAATTAACCTCTCACCAATAATTGATTATTTTAATATTACCTTTAATACATTTTTCAAACAAATGCCTACTAACTTTTGAATCAACTGCAGACAGAGGATCATCCAACAAATATATATCTGCATTTTTATATACAGCTCTAAAATAAAAGCCGAATAAATGTTAACCATTATAAAACTATTGAAACATTTAATAATTCTTACTTGCCTAGCTAAATTAATTCGAGCCTTTTGTCCTCCACTAAGGTTTATTCCTCTTTCACCTACAATCGTTTGATCACTATGAGGAAACTGTTCAAAATCATTTTGTAATGCGCATACATTTACAACCTATTTTAGAAAATATGTTATAAAATTGAGCTTTCGACATCAAATAATTATTGATATTAAAATAAAATATTAAAAATATACTTTTTTATAACGATTTTTATCCATCGGTGAATTAAAAATAATATTTTGTTGAATAGATCCAGTAAATAACCATGGTTCTTGTGATGCGTAAGATATTACACCACCAGTGGAAATTTTTCCTTCGATTAGTGGTAATTCTCGTATTATGGCTTGTATTAATGAACTCTGTAATAATATTTGAATAGTTATTTCAGTTTTATTATAACAGTTCCCACGTAATAAATTGTATACTTTTCCAGCTCCTACGCGACCAATGATTGCAACCAACTGACCTGGTTTCACCGTGAGATTGATGTTTTCTAAAGTGTTTCGAACTTGATTATTTGTCCACTTAGCAGTTGCTTTTGTAATGTCTATGCTGCAATTACTTACATTTTCCGCGCTATTTTTTAAACCTACATCCTTGTTAGTATTATTTTTCAATTGATCATCTTTGTCTTCGAGTAATAGAAAATTCTTTATAATAAATTTGTATTGATTAAAGTTGTATTGTAAGTACACTCATATAATTTTAAAATAAATCGATAATTACTGACATACTTGTATTCGTTTAATTGATACTAATAATTCGGCCATTTTTGTCGTAGCTTGGCAGAATAAATTACCCATTGTCATTATCAGTAAATTGTAGAACGAAATAATGACAAATAGCTAAAACGTTAGTTTACATGAAGACAATTTAAAACATTGAAATTTCAAATCACCTAGTATTTTTTTAGCTTACTTTTTTTATGTTAATATAATTTCCTAGAAAAATATATGCTAGAATACTGATAAATATTTGAAATCTTATTTGAATAACTACGAATGATAACAAAATCGCTCTGATATACGCTGATCCTCTAATTTGTTGAATTTCCTTCCTAGAATAATAAGAGAATATTTGAATAAATAGTTTATTATAATGATTTTAAAATGTTGCATCTACTTTCTTGCGTATTCTATAAGTTTTGCAAAAGGTTTTTCCCATGTATACATTTTAATCACTCGTATACCCAAAATGATTTCGTTCATTAAGCGCACTCTCTCATCGGTCTTAATAGCGGTTTTCAATCGAAGTTCTGAAATTTTTTTTCCCAAAAAACCTGCAATTAAATTAAGTTTATTATTTAATAGAATAATTTATTATTAATTTTCAACATATGTTGTACAAACCTTGTAATGGAATGAATAATAAATACGTGCCAACTCCAAATAAAGAACACACACCTATTTCTTGCCATAAACAATATGTGACTAAAATTGTTTGCAAGGGACCAATCCATAATACGTGATAATACACTATTCCTGAATCAAATCGATTTACGTCATTTGACATCAAATTTATGATTTGACCTGTCGTTTTCTCTTCAAGAACTGTGAGACGTAATGCCTAGTGTTTTATAAATATAAATACACATTTTTTAAAAGAAAATAAATCATGTAAAAGAGAAATAAAAAAAATTAAAATTTAGATATATATAAACTGTAAAATTAATTAGTTTAGTTTAATTCATTTTTAAAATTGTGAATAGTTAAAAGAATCCAATATTCAGTGTCGGTTTAGCTCATGATCGGGCCTCCGGAAATAAATTTAAAATGGGTTCCTAAACAACATAATATTGAAGTGAGCTTCAATAACTATGTACATACTTAAAAATATTTTATCACTACGCTTGAACTTTACTAAACATTTTAATCTATTTTTGTTTTTGTATTTTTCCAAAACTAAAATTTTCACTTTTTTGTTCTTACATGATCGTTACAACACTTATCTTAATTTTTCAAAGTATTTATATTTATTGTCTTTCGATTTCGATCAAGAAAACCAAAATGTATAAGCTACAGAGGTTATACTTAGTTATATTATATCACATCAACAATATTTCGTTTAGAATAAAATAATTTTAATTTAGTTTAAGAAAACATTTTTTATGATTTTTCATATTAGCTTGGTTGTGTTGATTTTACCCCTTTCCTTGTTACATAATAATGTTAACTCAACATACATTCGCCACGTACAGGTGATCGTCGACTGGACAATCGACGTTCACCAGTCTGTAGTAAGTATAGCGGCAGTTAGTGTGCCATTCCATTGCGATAACCATTTTTAATTAAAAGCTGAGAGTACTAATTAATTTTACCATCCCTCTTCCTTTTAAACAACGCGATCCAGAAGTACCGGTTAACAAAATCCCGACAAGAGCAAACCATGAACTTTTTAAGTCACGGGTTCATTTGGGCTTACAACGTTGGATCCCTATAATCTTAGTGCCCCGGCGATTACCAAGTATCCGGGTGGCCCAGACCGACACTGCCTATACTGTTTTGAATTCAAAATGTAATGTAATATAATATTCATTGATGATGCGTAATACTAATTCTAATATTCTTTTAAATGTTAATATGTTCAATTAAAATTTCAGAAAAAAAATACAAAAGCTTATTAAAGATGTAATTGCTCAACAATGTATGTATGTAAGAGAATGAGATAAAAAATTTGAACACACAAAATATCGTTATAATAAAAAAATATATTTTTATTTTTCTTATAGAATTAATAGGTAACAGTGAAATTATTATTTAATATTTTAGATATGGGTTTTATAACAGTACCTTTCTATATATTGTCGAACGACTAGCAACCCGCATCATCATTCCACACTGTAAATACTCTAAATTATATAAAGGTCGTAAACATGTAGTAATTAACATGCTCAACACTAGACCAGATGCGCAAGTACAGGCATGTATTAAGTCAATGTCTTCCGAACCACCAGTTTTGAAATATTCTAATAGTTCACCAATAAGTAGAGGTTGAGACATTCTACGGAAATATACACGTAAAAGGTATAACAATGGCATATTACATAATGTTATATCTATTATAACTACTGAAGCATTATATTAATTTTATTTAAAAATGTGCATGATCTTTAATAGTAAACTTCTTAAAATAATTACAAGTAATCATTATTCAGGGCAATATAAAATATAAATAAAACAAGTTAAAAGTAAATATAGTCCATTTTCAGGCAAAAGTCTTGACGTAGGAACCATCTATAGATGGAACTTTGTGTGATGAAAAAATAAATCAAAGTAAATAAATCAAAGTATTGCATTACATTCAGAATATATGGCTTCGGAAAATTTTAATTTGTTAACTGAGTGTTTAAATAATTAAGAGTTGATTATATCGAAGATTGAAATCGATCATAAACATTAAAAAAAAACCCTAAAGAGCTCCTCTAATCTCAATAGTAATAGTTTTATTATAATAATATATTACTGTTAATATTTATTAAAATATAAATTATACTATAAACATTGTAAACGTATAATTATAGATTCATTGCATACATTAGCAAAATTACAAGCACGTCAACTGATTGTGTTAATAATTGTAATTTTATACAATCAAATGAGAAATAAGAAATCGATCAAATGCTCATTTATCGAGACCTTTTAATTTACTTGATAGTATAATTCAATATAAAATTATTCAACAATCTGTGTACACTTCACAATTTGTACGATGTGTGATTTTGTTAAAAAAATGTAATCCCACCATACAATAGTTGAATTATTTCATCCGAATCAAAACTGATTTTATAAAGAATAAATAGAAATATGATAATTACATTATGGGTTGTAACTGTATACGTGTCAGGAACGTGTTATAATATTAATTTAAAATTAGTTTTGGTAATCTATGTTTTCAGTAGTTGCGTAAAAAAATAACAAAACAATTTTGTTTCGTATCATAATAGATATTATTTAATTCAGTTAAACTGTTAAGAGCATGTCAGATGTACAATTATGTTTATAGTATAAGAGATAATATTGACTTTGAAAAATGTAAATTATCATGGTTGTTAATATAAATAATGTTGTTGATACATTATACTCAAAATGATTTTATTATGTTCACAAATAAGTTCTGATATAATTTCACTGTTGATTAAATAAAAAATTAAGTCATTACATTCTTATTAATTATTTATTTATACTTCTACAAGGATATGAACGTTAATTTTAAACAGTTTTATTATAATGCTATTAATGCCACATTTTAATTTTTATTGTTTTAAAATAATTACATGGATGGTTACAAACGAAAGATATTAAGATTTATTATAATATTGATATAACAACTAATATATTGAAAAATGAATGATAAATTAATAAAGTTTCTCGGTATTGGATTTTTAGACTTTTGAACATTGGAATATTTTTTATAACTATTGAAATTTCATTTTAATTATGGTTAGTATGATTCGAGTATAGAATGACACTATATTTTATGCAATTAATTTAAAATAAAGTAAATTTTTAACTCATAGAGTATGTGATTTGACTTCACTTTATTAGATTTTACAGAATAAAAACTAAGTAAAAATGCCAATATTAATAGAAAAAAATGAACATTTATAGATATGACAGCTGTGATAAATAACATAAAATATTTAATTCTTACTTAATGATTTCATTTGTAAATTGCAGAAATCCATAGAACATATATTTAGGTCCAAAAACTTTAATCAAAGCTCTCAATAAGCTAGGCTTTCGATTTTTATTGGTCACTTCTAATTTCCATTTCCTAAAACCCAAAAGAAAACTAAATGTTTTAATATGAATTTGAACACAATATTTATTTTTAATTAACTTACTCTTCTAATTGATTGCTCAATAACGACGACGAGTGATCGTTTAATGGCGAGTATAAATCATTTTCTTCTAAATCTCTCTTCAATCCAATTTTGAACAAATTTAATATCCAGCTGAATAAAAAAGATATTTTTTAATCTGGATTGTACATTTTATTTAATAAACGTTATAAACTTTTATCAAGTTATTTTTTTTTTATTATTTTTATGAACACAAATAATTAAATTAAATGTAACTTAATTCAAATAGTATCAATTTACCTAAAGGTAAGAATTTCGAAAGCATTAGCGTTGGTTCTTGGATTCGGTGGCCGTTTTTTATTATTACTATCATCCGCTATTAGTCTGAAATAACAATAATTAATTTGGTAATAAATCAAATTGGTTGATGTTTTATCGACTTACCTATACATCTTATCATGAGGCGTGATATATTAACAATTGAATGAAAATCAATAGTCATTTATCATTTACATTGAATTCTATTAATGGAAAAAAATGTGTATATAATACACTAAAAGTATATAAAAAATAAAATAATGATGAAAATCATTACCTTAAATCATTATTACTGTATGATTTTTTTATATTGTCTACTTACAGTTCAAATCGTAAAAAAATCATTGATGTTACTGATAAAAAATGTTTAGGTTTACTCAAAGTTATAACTATAGTAATTTATTTTATTGGTAATTATTAGTGATACTTAGAATAAATAATCATTATATGTTTTTAAACGTTATAATTTTATAAGAATAAATTAAGAATAAGATTGTTATGTATTTGTGTGCATATGTTACGCATAGAAGTTATCTGAAAACCTCTTGATGGTTTTCTATTTACGTAATTTATTAAAATATTATTTAAACATGAGTTGATTTAGTTGTGAGAGCTTAACAGCTTAGTGTAGTTGACTGACAACTGAGTATATATCAGAGTAATAACACATCTTATCGTATGTTATTGTATTGCAATTATACTACTAATATTGTTACGTTTCATGTTTTGATAATACGGACACAGTTATGTGGTTTTTTATACGCTCTCATATCTCTTTACACTGTGAACCATTCAATTACGATTCGAAAACAAATAGTATAATATAATATCACATACAATTGTTCATTTTGTTTGAAAATAAGATATACAAAAAATATGCATTAACTGTATATTTGCCTATTGCGTAAAAATATGATTCACTTTTTATTGAAGTATATTAAAAAAACTAACTTTTAATCTTGAACACGCGACTGATTATAATTAAAGTTAGATAAGACCGTCGTGTAATGAATTACCACGATGGAATGTCCCATGAACCTCATAAGTATAATAGAAACATTTTGACATTTTTAATAGTTTTGTGGTTATAAAAAATAATTTTTTTTAAATAAATAAAGAATGAATTGCAATTTACTTAATAATATACGTAAAGAAAATGAATACACTGTGTCGTGTAATATTTGGAAAAAATATTGTTAAACTATCTTTAAAATTTCTCGGAACTATTCTTAATGTCTATATGTTATATAAATTGTTAAAAGTTTACTACATTTAAATTTGAACTGACTTACTTTTAAAATTAATCAAATTATAACCATATAGTTATTATGACGTTAATAATCTTGTATAATTAGGTTGCACAAACAAATGAGAAAACCTACGTATACAGTTTGTGTATTTCAAGCCAAACAAATAAAAAATATCCAATTTAACATTTGAAACGTAGTCATCAAGAGTTACAAACAAAGAGTCAAATTTCAAACTTTCCAAACACGTTTCCAATCACTGGCAATAATGATAGATTTGTATTGGCGTTAGAGATTGTAATAACATATTTTTAGTTTAAATAAATGATTCGATCTGCAAATTAATTGTTAAATATTTAGTCCAAAAAAATAAGAATTTGTAACGAACGATTAAGACTTCCCTGAGATTAAATATCAAGACCAGTCAGTGTCAGTGCATTGTATTGATGTACTATATTAATAGTTCCATATTGCCATTGTATGATATATTCATTTTCTAAATGGCAAAGAAAAAACTAAAACAACAACTAACCCACGTTTTTTGCAATTGTTTTACAGTTAAACTTTATAAAAAA
Organism: Sipha maydis; assembly: GCA_034509805.1. NCBI lineage: Eukaryota > Metazoa > Arthropoda > Insecta > Hemiptera > Aphididae > Sipha > Sipha maydis. The sequence goes on from JASXSY010000243.1 coordinate 720,809, forward strand.
AAAGATTAAAATTAACTTTTTTAAAAATTTAACTGTAGTTGATTATTCTTTGTTGTCTATGGAAGAGTATGTAATGAAACATAAATGACAAATACTAAAGTGTTCAGAATTCTAAGATAATTATTTCAACAAATTTTTGAGTAGGTAAATGTTTATTTCATAGTAAATTCATAATAATATATAATAATATATTTTATAGTGGGTACTGACTTTCTTATTACTCTTATCGGTGTGATTTAATTTCAGTTGACAACCTTTATGAAATATTTGTAGAGATAGTGACATAAATAACGTAATTTATAAATAAAATAATACAAACTAGCATTTATTGGTAATTATCCGGTTTTTAGTATACAGCTACAAATAATAGTTGATTTTAGTTGTATAATTTAAATTATTATAATGATAATTAGGTATAATCTTAATAATATTCTTTAGTGCAGTCATTTAAAAAAAGGATCATTAGCGGTAGTAAGCTAATTTTAGTTTTGAAATTAGGGGTAGTGCGCTATAAAAAAAAAGTAGCGTCTTAACTAACTAAAGACAACAATACAAATGTTAGATTTCTTGGAAAAATCTGTCAGTAGGCATTCTAAATAATAACTGGGTCGTTGAGATGTATGTTCGTTTATATAAAACTAATCGTATCATTAAACAAACGATGAAGGATATGCTTATATTGAGTACAAAATTCAAATAAATATTCGTTTTATCAGGTCCAAGAAGATATTATTAACCCTAAATACATTAAGCCTGTATTTTTAATATCGAAGATCAAGCGTAGATAAATTGGATAAAGCGTTATACTATTGTTTCATCGTTTTTATGTCAAAAAAGTTAAACGGAATACGTATCTATCACTTTTTGTATTATTGATTGATGACTTTTATTTGATCATATAGTAAAAAAACATAAATACGTGTCAAATACATGAAATTCGATTAGCATATATTTTGTCTCTTTCTCGATGTCACCACAATGTATATTTATCTTTATACTCTAAATTCTATTCCTACGTGATTTTCGTTTTATCTTACTTAATTTGATTACCCACTGAAACATATACGTTTAATGTTTTGAACGTTTGATTTGTAATAATAGCGAATCATAAACTTAATCATAAAAAATAGAAGGAACACATTATTTATTACATTTTATTCATGAAATGAATGGTATATATTTTAAGTTTTTTAACAATATATCTGATTAATACAATCAAATACTTCATTTACAATCAATTTTTTAATAAACAAATCATAAGAAGTTTTTTGTCAAGACTATTAATTTTATCATTTCAATTAAATATATTTATTACTAATAGAATAATTTGTTTCAATCCAACAAAATAATTATATAATTTCAATAGAATGTTCTGCTCATATAAACTGAAATTATTTTTTATACATTAAAAAAATAAAGCAAAGATGCAAAGATATTTAGTTATTTGTAGGTATTAAAAGAAATTAATACATTTAATACATTTTCTTATTTAGTATTTATTTTCAAATTTTATTAAATAAAAATAAATATAAATTACATAGGTGAAACCATGTAGTTAGGCATATAAATATATACAACAAAAGTAAGTTTACATAAAGTATACAATATAAATACATATAAATTAGAATGGACGATAGTGTTATGAAGAGATATACATTTAAGGGCAAAGAAATCAAATAAGTAGTAGGTTTGATATTTAATTGTAGCTATACAATACAATTAAATTATAAAATTAGGCACTCTATTAAATAATACAAATGAGTATTTATACAACTATAATACATATTATTATTATTTTTTTATCAATTTTTCATTAGTAATTAATTTAAAAATGATTATTATCAGTTTCTGACTAATTACACATATTAATTTACACAACTTTATTTTCAATAATTTAAGAGCCTTACATTATATCATTTAAACTATACAGTAGTATGAAGACACTTGTATTTTTAACACAACATAAAAATAACATATGTAACCTAATACAGGACGTCAAGGTAAATTAAATAATTACTAAATCACTAGACAATATCATATAATTACGCAAATATATATATATAGAACCTTATATGTACAGTATTGTCCACATAGAGTACATACGATCACGGGAAAACAGAACGAACGGGGTGTCGAGTACCAAGGGAAAGGTGATTAGACTTAACGTGAACGATAGCGGAGGGGTGGAGTGCTATCACATGTAACATATAATATAAATATATATTTTTTAAATACGAAAGTAGGATAATAATAATAACTAAGTATGTAAACTACATTAAAATATTAATTATGTATAGAAAAAAGTATATTAAATATGTATATAGAATACAGCAGTTTGAACCAAGTAAACAAATATTTATACACCATAATATAATAAACAGATATAATAATAAAATAAATAATATATTTAATTATTCAATACTATTTTATAAATCGTATAGTATAATATTTAAAATTTTGACTACAAAAATATAAAATAATGTAGGTAAATTACATTATTATAAATAATAATAAGTGTTAAACAAGATGTATTAATTTAAATTATATTGGGTATAAAATAAAAATTAATTTTTATTTAAAATAATACTTATTATTAAAAATCTTATTAAATAAAAAAATATTAACATAAGTTGAACCTAGTGTAGTTATGTAATAAATTATTACTAATAATATTGCCGTTTAAAATAATTGTTTTTGTTGTTTTTCATTTTTAAATATTTTATTAATTTTATAGGTAATTAGTTTTTATAAATTCATATAATAATTCAAGAGTAATTTTTTACGTATAAATAAATCTTAAAATGTGTATAAATACTTATATGAGTAAATACTTAAAGTAAAAAATGATTACTATTATTGGCTTACTTTGTAAAACTTGCAATAAGATTGTAATAAACATCACTCTAAGAATTGAAAATCATAATGATGTTTAGATATAACAAGATATTTTGAACTTGAAAAATAACACAAAGTCTACAATTGAACACTCGAACTCCCCGAGAGTGAAATTAGTTTTATTTAATAATATGTGATAGGTACTGTATGTTTTTATAGTCAACTAAAAAAATAAACTACTGCTGTATATAACAGTATTTTTATTAATGTTACAATATTTGTATCATCACGATAAAATATTGTAAGCGTAATAAATATTAGATTTGTTTATTATCTACAAAATATGTTTGTCAATATTACTATAGAATTTCTTTTCAGTGTACTTCCAGCTTTACAATTCGGCTCTATAGCTAAACATAGCACGATACATCAATCTCATAGAGTAGTTAATGCTATAAGCATATCTCTTAAAAAAAATGTAACTGTAACTGTAAGCTGTTTTCTTAGACATAGTTCAGACCTTTAACCGAGTATGGTACGAGGACCTTCTTATTTAAACTTCGGAAATGTTTACCCACACCACTCTTTCTTTAAATTAATTCTTACTTTACGAATTACCACTTTCAAATAGGTACGTTACGTTAGCACCACAACCTAAACTATTTTCTTTTAAATTGGTTCCATACTTTAGTAACCGATTCGTAACCATTGGTAACCATGATTTTAGAATTCGTAACCTAAACCAAGTACCAGAAAACCCGTTTTCCGCATGCGGGTGCTGACGTAACGCTACGCCAGCACCCGCACATTGAAATAATATACTTCATATATTATATAATAAAGTTCAAAGTTAATCTAAGCTTTAGTTACCGATTCGTTACCATTGGTAACCACGATTTTGGAATTGGTAACCTAAACCAAATACCGGAAAAACCGAATTCCCGCTGGCATTACACATTCATTATACTGTTATAGGCCTCCATCATATATTATGACCATATTTAGAATACGGAGAATAATGATATAAACCTTATATTAATCATAATTATGTGCCTGTCATACCTAAAAATAAGTATTAAAAGTGCTGACAAAGGAGATCAAAGAAGATTCAGCACTTAATCAGCGAGTCAACGAGGCCAATAGTCCATAGACCCATAAGAAGTCATAAGCCTATTCCTGGAAATCACCAACGTGTGCCAATCAACCTGGATGCCCTATGACGTCAATCGAGTCATATAAAAGAGGGACAGAAACAACCACTAATCAGATGAGTTCTAGTCATGGAATTACAAGCAATTTTACGTCAAGGTACGGTTTCCCTGCAGCGTCCAGACGCCGCGTCTAGACGCTATTAACGCATCGTCTTGACGCCGCTTCCTGACGCCGCGTTTGCCCTGTTTTCTCTGTAGCGTCAGACGCCATAGATTTTATTATTTTATACCACTCTATTAGTTTGATTTTACAAAATTAAATCATAACCATTGCGACCGTTGTCTCATTCACATCCAGTTTTTATTTTTATAAGTTCTAATTTTCACATTTTTCACAATGAATAAAAATTTAATTTTGAACATTATAATAATAATATAATTTTCGAGTTATTACTTCGTGATGAAGAAGTGGAAAACGAATGAACTTAATTCCGAAAAAAAGAAAACTATATAATAATTTGTTTTCCACGAGGAACTCCGAAGGATTCTTTAAAAATTTGATTGGTGGTCATCTCATTAACGACGAAGAAAAATGTCGGAAATTTTTTCGTCTAAATTGTCAACAATTTTATTTTATTTTATCTTTGATTCATGAAGAAATAATAAAAAACCAACATTACGTATACCTGAGCCAATATCTCAAGAGGAAAAACTAACTATAAATAATTAAGAATTATATTTTCAATACGTACTTGATCTTCCTACTTCATCGGATATATTTTTCCAAATAGTATCTCTAATAGTATTATCCTTAAGATTTTTATAGCTATTATCGAAAATACATTTGTTGTTTTGCACGAGATTAATTAAAGCCTCGTCTTCTGTGGAGGAAAAAGAAAATTTTGACTTATTGACGCCAGGCGTCACAACGCAACACTAGTCCGGACTCGTACTGACGCTTGACGCTGCGTTAAACGCATAGACGAGCCGCGTCAAACGCGTGTAGAGAAACCAGTCACACACAAAATACATAATCTAGGGTCTCGGCGTCAGACGTCGCGTCCAGATGCTGCAGGGAAACCGTACCTTCACTCTGTTTTATGAATTGTTTTAACACTTTGAATAATTTAAATAAACGTATTGTAAAAGTTTATTTTACATTGATGTAAATATACAAATAATACAAGTAATACAAATGATTTATTTCACATTTTATTAAATTAAATCCATCATCGACTGCACAAGTTGAAATCGAGTCGGTGGCACGTAACAATACTCTTTGCATTTTTCTTTATTTTATTAAATTCAAAATAATTTAATTTTTAAGTTTATTTTCTTTTAATAATTTTAAATCAGTATATTTTCCATATTAAAAAAAAATTGTTATTATTTCTTATATTTCATAATTTCATATAACACAAAATATTAAAGAATATAAATTAATGTTAGAAACTTTTTTAAATAATAATATAAATAAAACTCTAATAAGTATTTTATGTGATAAAAACTATGTACTAAAATATAAAAACAATAGAAAATAAAGTTTGTAGCTTCTTTTTAAATAAAAAAAATAATAATCATAAAATAATTGATTGTATTAAATTGTAAAAATTATAACTTCTATGTCTAATGTTTTGGATTTTAATTTTTGTGTCATCATATACTTCCCATTTTTTATTTGAACTATAAGAACACGCAGTATAGTGTCCAACTGCATTCCATAGACCACTTCTATCACTGCCGTGAAAATTAATTACACCTCTTAAATTATACATTTTTTCTTCTAATAGTATATGTTTTTCAGTAGATAAAAGATTCGGTTTATATGGTTGTGCAAAATTTTGACGAACCAAGTCGAAAGGAACATTTTCTATATCTGTCATGCTTGTTGAATTCTCTAAACCTAAGACATAACCATTGAAAAAATAAATATAATTTTTTTTAATATTTTTATTTATACCTATAATTCTGACATTACTTTTAGGAATTGAATTTAGTTCAACTATAATGTGTGATATTGTTTCGATAACTGAATCCCTTTCATTTCGACAATATACACATAACGCCTTGGTATTTTTCATATATTTCCTCTACTTCGGTTTGAACACAAACTTTTCCGTTATAAACATTTATTGATAATTTAGCAGAAGTGTGTTGTAAATTTGGAACAGAGCAAAAATTATTTTGACATTTACTAAATATTTTAAATGATGGCATTTCTTTTAAAAGCTTGTCAACCATTGATCTGACTGTGTCTGTAATATCTAAACATTTTAGACCACCAACTAATGTTTTAGTTTTGTCAGCGAAAAATTGAAGCAATAATGATAATCGAGTGTGATAAATCTGTATAAAATAAAAATATGAGTAGGTACAAGTGCTCTTTATTTGATGTGGGTGATACCCGGGTACCCGTTTATCCGGGTAATACCTGATTTATGGGTAGTCAATGCTTTCGGGTAGTGAGTACCCATTACCCAAAATTTTCGGGTACCCAATGGTTTTTTTGATATACGTAAACGGTTTAGCTAAGTCTGAACTCCTAAGAGATAATCAGTATTAAATTATACATTACATATCTGAAGGTGTTACATTGGAAAAAATACTAGATGACATAAGGGATAATGTTCATGATGTGCTCAAAGTTCAAACTCTAATTTCAAAGAAGGATTTGTGGAATATTAAAAGAGATTTTCATTTGTATGAAGGTCGTCAGCACTCATCTGACTATATCAGTGTTAATATGTGGATTAATAGGATGATTGAATTGCCAGATGAAAAAAATCCTGTTTTACATTACAACTCTGAAAAAGAAAATTTTATATTGGTAATTTCTACAAATTTTCAACTCCAAATGTTTAAACATTTTGGATCATCATCAAATTCAAAAATTTGTATTGATAGTACGCATTGTACTAATGAATTCGGTTTACAATTAACAACAATTGTGGTTGTTGATGAATTTGGAAACGGGTTTCCATGTGTGTATTGTATATCAAAAAAACTGATGCAGATACATGGAAAATCTTTTTTCAAAAGCTTAAGTGTAAAATTGGAATCATTAGTACTCAGATTTTTATGAGTGATGATGACCCATCTAACTACAATGCTTGGGAACAAATAATGTTACCTGTGGAGCATCGACTTTTGTATACCTGGCATGTGGATCAATCTTGGAGACGAAATATTCAATCAAAAATAAGAGGGTCTACCGAATAAAAAGTTTTAGTATACAAATCATTAAGAGTAATGCATCAAGAGCCAAATGAAATTATTTTTACAGAACTTCTGGATGGATTTATGGCTGAAATAATGAGTGACAATGACACTATTGAATTTGGTGAATAATTCCATAGATATTACTTGAATAGAGTCAAACAATGGGCATACTGTCATCGAAGAAACTGTGGTATTAACACAAATATGTACTTGGAATCAGTGCATAAATGCTTAAAATATTATTATTTACATAGTAAAAAGAATAAACGTTTAGATACCTGTATAAATGCGATTTTGAAATTTACTCGAAACAAGATTTTTGAAAGATTCATAAAATTTGTAAAAAATAAATATACTGCTAAAGAAGAAAATATAATTAAGAGTTATAATAATGGAGTTCAAATAAAACCTGAAACTATTAAAGTCTTCTTCCTCATTTGCCTCGCCTTCCTCCCAACTATTTGGGATCGGCCACCCTTGTCCTATACCGCCACTTTACTCGGTCAATCACATCTCATCTGCACACACCAACAGCCCTCATGTCGTTCTCCAAAGACTCCAACCATCTCTTTTTTGGTCTTCCTCTTCCTCTTTTCCCTTCAACGTCCATCTTCATAACCACTCTTACTGCATTCGTTTCCTCTTTCTTCTTTGTTCTATTCTCCTGTTAACCGCCCAACACTCTGAACCATACAGCATAGTTGGTCTCACTACACTTTTATAAAATTTACCTTTCAGCCTCATTGGAATTCTCTTATCGCATAACACGCCCGATGCTTCTCTCCATTTTATCCTCCCGCTCTTAATCCTATGTTTTACATCCATGTCAAAGCCCCCGTCCTTTTGAACAAAAGATCCTAAATATTTAAAGCTCTCAACTCCACCTATCACATCACCATCTATTGTCAGTTGTCTCCTCATTCCTTCAACTTCTTGGTCTCTTTGTCCAAAATCATACTCTATATACTCAGTTTTATTTTTAATAATCCTCAATCCCTTTTCTTCGAGGGCTAACCTCCACTCATTTACCCTATTATTGACAACTTCCAGGTTTTCTCCTACCAGAACTATATTGTCCGCAAACATCATACACCATGGTATCTCACCCTGTATCTCCTTTGAAACCTCATCCATTACCACTGATAACAGGTAGGGGCTAAGAGCTGACCCCTGGTGCACACCTACTCCTACACTGAAATCTTCTGATACTCCACACCGACTCTTGACACTAGTACTCGACCCTTCATACATATCCTGGATCAAATTTACATACATTTTTGGGACATTTTTCCTCATTAATGCCCACCTTAAAACTTCCCTCGGCACCCTGTCATACGCCTTTTCTCTGTATTTCTCTACTAATTGCCTAACACAAAATAATGACTCCATTGTCGATTTTCCTGGCATAAAACCAAACTGGTTTTCTGATATCGACGTCTCACTTCTTATCCTCTTCTCTATAATCTTTTTCCAGACCTTCATACTATGACTCATGAGCTTTATTCCTCTATAGTTCCCACATTCTTGTATGTCTCCTTTTCTTTTAAATATTGGTACAATAAAACTCTTTCTCCAATCTTCTGGCATTTTTCCCTCTATCAATACCTAATTAAAAAGATTTTTTAACCACCCAATGCTTAAATCTCCTAACATTTCCCACACCTCTACAGGTACTCCATCGGGTCCTACCGCTTTTTTCTTTTTCATCGCCTTCACCGCATCTCTCACTTCCTCCTTACCCACTAGACCAATCAATCCTTCATTCCATGACATACTCTCTAAAGCTTTTTTTGGATATTTCTCGTTCAGTAATTTCTCAAAATATTCTTTCCATCTTTTTTTCACATCCTCATCATTTGTTAAAATTCTCTTATCCTCATTTTTTATACACCAGACATCTTGGAAATCCTTGGATCGCTTTTCTCTCACCTTCGCCAGTCTATAAATTTCTTTTTCTCCTTCCTGTGTTCCTAGCCGCTCATATAACTCAACATACCTATTACGCTTCGCTTTGCTTACCGCACTTTTCACTATTTTACATACATTTTTATACTCTATCCAATCTTCCCTCTTCCTACTTTTCTGCCATACCTTAAATTGCTTTTTCTTACTCGCTACTACTCTCTGAATCTCCTCATCCCACCACCACGTTTCCTTGTCTTCTGGTAAACTACTTTTGGTTTCACCAACAACCTCTTTTGCTATGTTCTTAACACAAGTGACCATCCTTCTCCAAATCTCATTTATATCTCCCTCAACATTCCACACAGCTTTTTCTTTTAATTTCTTTATAAACTCCTTCTCTTTGTTTCCTATTAATTTCCACCACCTAATTCTGATCTCCTTTCCTGTCTTCCTTCTTTTGTTCATCTTTTTTCTACTACACCATACTTCCATTATCATCAACCTATGTTGTGTTTTTACACTCTCTCCAGGAATTATTTTACAATCCTTTACTTTTTTTATATTGTCTCTCCTCCACATAAAATAATCAATCTGCGACCTATTTCTTCCACTTTTGTATGTTATATAATGCTCTTCTCTTTTCCTAAAATATGTATTGATTAATGCAAGCTCATACGATTCTGCAAAATCCAAAACTTTTTCTCCAGCCTCATTCCTCTCGCCAAAACCATACCCTCCATGCAATCTTTCATACCTTACCCTCTCACTCCCTACGTGACCATTCATATCACCACCAATCACAGCATCCTCATTTTCTGGTATTCCTTGCATCACTTCATCCATCTCTCGCCAAAACTCTTCCTTTTCACTTTCTTCACATCAATTAAAAGTAATTGATGATAAACGATGGGAAATATCAACTAGTGAAACAAACATGGTTTATGAAGTGATTCACATTACAGATACTTGCAACACTGAAGACTGTCGTTTGGTTTGTCGGAAGTGCAATATTTGCATTCATAATTATACCTGTGAATGTAGTGATCACATAATTAAATTAAATATATGCAAGCATATTCATGCCTGTGCTATTCTTTCTTCAATGTCATCAAACACTCAAAATAATTTGGGTAAAACAACAGAAATTCATCTTCCTGCTGCTGAAATGAACCTAATAGAAGAAGCAATTATAAAAAAAAAAAAATACAGACAAAGATTATGAACAGTTATTTAAAATAAAAAGCCGATTAGAAGCAGGAATAGGAATTTTGTCATCTATTATTGCAAGTAAAAGTGAAGTAACCGAGCAAGAAATTACTGAAATGAATAAAGTTAGCAATTCTTTTTTGTAAATATTAAAAGGAAAACGCAAAATTATTGAAATGGAAGAAGGAAATAAAGAACCTGCAAATAAAAATATAGATAAACAAAAACGATTTGTGACAAAAAAGAAAAGAGTAGAATCACTCAGTGGTAGAATAGAATTTAATGAAAAAAAATCTCTGAAAGCAGGGTTAGTATTCAGAGAAGTACAGAACATACATACTTCCTACGATCATACTTACCAGTAACTTATTAACTTAAGTTTTATATACCAAGAAATATTTTAGGAAATAAATCACATACTGCAGTACCTACTGTAATATTAAAATTTTGTTTTATGATTACAAATCTCCATAGATAAGTATTATATTATTTTTAATTTCAACTTTTTTTTTCAATAATACATAATAATTTATAATAAATAATAATTATTAAGTACAAGAGTATTCTACTTAATAATGTACATGCATATATGAAAAATAAAATCTTCCTCCAATCCTCTATGATATGAATACAATTTTATTTAATTGATAACTAAGTGATAAGAAATATTATTTTTATCGATTATGATAACAAAAATGAACGTTTCTGATTGGTTGCGCAAGTTTGCCCCCGAGACGCTCGTCATTAAGCTATGGTTATCGAACAGAAACTGATAAGATAAACTAAAGTCTAGTTATTAATACTTTCATATTTTTATATACACTTTTACTATTTTCGAATTATAAATACATATTGGAATTGTTGTCAACTTTTACGGAATATGTAAAAATATGTAAAATTAAATATTTCTTAATTTATTGTAAATCATGTGAAACGAATTTATCATTTACAATAGTTAATTAATTTATCGTGTTTTAAAAAGAAATATGTATTTACATACAAATCCCAGCTCTAGTAATGAGTTTACAAATCATAACGGGTACCTAATCCTTAACGGGTATCCGAAATTTTGTAAATCGGGTAATACCCTTAAAACCCGGTTACCTGGGTACCCGGGTATGAAGAGCACTAGTAGGTACATATTACTTAAAATTATAATTATAAACTGACACATGCGTAATCATTTACATCGGCGATGACAATGTTGAATCAACGTTGTTGAAATTATTTAATTATATTTCTGAAGAGTACCTACGGGTTATTTTTCCCACATCGATAGATATTGTAACTCGCCTTTGCGTATGCTAATTGCTATATAAAAGCATTTGACAGCACTATATGACCAGATTCGAGATATGCATTTATAAAATATCGACCATACATTTCAAGCGTCGGGTTAAAGCGCTTAACTTAAAAAAGTTAGCATACTATCAAATGTATTTATTCATAAAAGAACTTGTATTTTGTTAAAAGAAATACAACTTGTATAATTACTGAAGTAAATTTTTTTAGCACCTTCATGCCTCCTAAATTTCACATATGATACTATCCTTATGGATTTTTATCAGATATATACTAATAATTAGTAAGATAATTAATTATTAATTATTAAGATAACATGTTTATGCGAAGAGTATAATAAATATTGTAACACAGGATTAAAATTAGATGAATAGGAAATAATATTTCTTTTAAAGAAAATCGTTGGACAATAATATAAAAATCAAAAAAAAAAAATTAGCGTACTACATAACCTATGTATATTTTCGAAACAAATAACTTTGTATTTTACTAAAAAAATTATAAATCATCTTTTAAATATTAATGTAAACTAAAGATATTTAAAAACATTATTTAATTAGTTAAGAAATATCTTTTTCATTCATTATTTTATATAAATATTATATTTTTTTAATGTATTTTTTATTATTTGATAATAAAATGCGGAACTTGGTTTAGGTTACGAATTCCAATATCGTGGTTACCAATGGTTACGAATCGGCTACTAAAGCTTAGATTAACTTTGAACTATCTGAGTATATTATTTCAATGTACGGGTGCTGGCGTAACGTTACATCGGCACCCACATGCGGAAAACGGTTTTTCCGGTATTTGGTTTAGGTTACGAATTCCAAAATTGTGGTTACAAATAGTTACGAATCGGTTACTAAAGTATGGGACCAATTTAAAAGAAAATAGTTCAGGTTGTGGTGCTAGTGTAACGTACCTTCATTTCGGTATGCGTTCTACAGGTTTTGCCTATTCTACATCCGTTTTATATTGGACAACGATTGTACATTTCATGCATAACCTGCCATTGATTAATATAGCATATACTAGGTATTTTTTTCGACTTTTTTCTTTGTTATTTATAAGCTTTTAGTCTGTTACTATGACAAATCAACAATTAATAATATTAAATAATAATATGACAATAGTATAAAAACAATATCAAAAACAAAAATAAAACTAAATTAAAATAATAATAATTTACAAGAATACATAATTAACTAACTAAATCAGCATCTATTACTAAATTTATTATATTTTTGATGAGTGCTACAGATTTCAAGTTAAGTACAGAGAAGATATTGGAGGAATGTTAAGAGATTTCAGATCACTGAGTAATATTAAGCGTTTAGTATATAATAAAGGACAGTTAAAGAGTGGATGTGAGAGGTCGTAGACACTTTCCATCAAGTGTAATGTACAAAGGGGAGAGTCATTTAATCCAAGCTTATAAGCGTGATCTGGTGGAAGTAAATAACCCATGCGTATTCGTTTAATAATTCGGTCTTTTGACTTTATAATCTTAACTTGAATTATTTCATATTTCCTTCATCTTAAATTCTATTACTGTATGTTTCATAACAGTCGATTTTATTTCAGTTACCTACGTATTACTCACGTCTGTTGTTCGTAACGATTATTATGTTCTATTGAGATTTTTGTAAATTTTTTTTGTGTATTATTTATTAATATTTATATTTATAAAAAGTATATAAATATTGATTTTAATATAATATATAAAATATTTATATTTATGACTGTGATGCTGTTTTGTAAGTTTAATTGTTCAGTTGTTAGTTACTGTGCAATAATTTGTATAGATTATGTATGTGTTTGTGAAACAATAAAAACAAATATGATATTATAGAATGAAAACTTTCATGCTTCATCTCTACAAAATGTTTATTTAGTATATTTATAAAAAATTTAATTATATTGACAAATTAACTTCTAAAATAAGCCGGAATAACTAACTTGAATATATATATATATATATATATATATAATTTTATTTTATATTATAATATTTTTATTTAATATTACTATAATTTTATTGCTCAATAAATAAAATTAATTTGTCAAAAATAGATAAAAATAAACATTGACTATTTAGTCATAATAATTTAATACATTTTTAATGAATTTCGTAATTTCCTTAAATTTATACAAAAGAGTATTTTTTAAATACAATTTGTTTAAATTGTAAGCATATTCATAATAATCTAATGGAGTTCATTATTACTGAAGTAATTTTACGTACTTATATTTAATTATGACAACAATTATTTTAAATTCATTATTTTTATTTTTAAAGGGGACGTAAGATATCTATGCTCAATATTCAGAGGTTATCTATAATTAATAGTTATTATAACAAATAGTGATGAAATTATATTCTGTTACAGCAGAGATAACAAAAATATTGAAAATTATATCATCTGTGACAAAAAATAATATTAATTTGTACACCACTGATTGGGTACAGGTTAGTAGGATGAAAAGGTATGTTCTAGAATAGCCTCAGACCCAGTCACCGCTGTACCATTTTAATTATTTTAATATATTATTAATACATAAAATGTTCGTAGTTTCTAATCAAAATATATAATTATGTGGTTTTAAACTATATAACTCAAGACATTTTTTTTTTAATCCAAATCCTTATCGTATAGTATTCTTGATTCTCACACAAAATAAAGTATAATTTTTAAAAAAAAAGAACAGGTTGGGCCTCGCTCTGCTGTACAGTTGGGGGTGGAGTGCACCTCGTTTACAGGATAGGTCATTATTACGATGGATTTGTTAAATTTGAATGCAATAATAGATATCATTGTATAAGAATAACGATTCTGAACGGAGTTAATATGTTTGTCTAGGATATAATACATTGTTATTTATAAATAATGTAAAAAGTATATTTTATTTTGAAACAATAAATATATTTTAAGCTATTGCATAGCTTTTATCGCAGGCCTGGTGTAGTGACTGAAAAAAAATTTTTCGTAACGAAAAAGCGTGACCACCACCTGTGGAATCCCGTAATTAATGGAATATCGTAGTTGCTATGATACAAATTCTTGAATAACTAGAATAATAAAAAAATTTAAAATTATATCAACTTCTTATTTATTTAATATGCAATAGCTTTATCGCGGCAGTCCCCGAATACCACTAACCGTTTTTTCAATTAGGATGGGTTAGCAGTTGCATACAGCGACATCGTTTGTCAGTCTAGAATATTATACATTATATTATATTTTACATGTAATTTTATGTCAATATTCGCTGTTCAAACGCTTATAAACGAAAATTGTGCCTATGGATTTTAATAATTTTTGAATGACATTAAGAACTACTTCTGTGAAATCTTCTATTACATTTTCAAGTAAAAAATAAAAATAAAATGTAAAAAAATCGAATATTTTAAATGCCTATAAGTGGCTTAAAAATTTTTATCTACAAAATAACTTGCAAATCATCGTAATTTTTACACATTTTATACAAATTGGAACTTTGAGCACTTATAAAAAAAAATTGTGACTTACGATTTTAGATTTTTTTTTTATCAGTTAAGGAACAACTTATAAGAAACCTGTATTAAATTTTCAAGATTTTCTGGCCGGCCGAAAAAATTTAATCGTAATTTTTAAAAAAAATACTTAAAAAAATTGAAAATTTCAATTGTCTAGAAATAGCTCAATAAGAGAACGCTAATCTTAACATTTGGTGAAAATGTCAAGTATTTACATCGATTTGTTTTTGAGTTATAGCAAAATAAAAAAATTGATTTTTTCGAAAACTGGTTTTGCGTAAAAACTCCCGTTTTCCCCTTATTTTTTTAGGGTTTTTCCCGTCGCATTTAAAAAAATATTGAAAATTTTTTACTTTTGACCCCCCAAAGTACCAAAATGGATTCACTTTCCTTTCAGAAAAGTTGCTACATAAGCAAATCGAAGCATTTTTACTGCCAAAAAAGGTGTCATCAGGCACAAAAAATAAAAAAAATAAAAAAAAATACACACATCATTGTAAAACCAATAGATTCCATCACTCCGTTCAGAATCTAAAATGTATTATTCAATGTCATTTGTGGAACGATATAATATATACACAGGGTGTTTCATGATGAACTGACAAATGCAATAACTTTTGTTCTATTGAATATTTTCAACTTTTTTTTTCTTCTAATTGTCAATTGTCGTCTGCACTACATTCAAAATATTTTTCAATTTTTTTTTTAACATGTTCAAAATTAAAAAATTAAAATTTGTTCTATTTAATATTTAAAAAAAATCAAGATAGATATTTTTTAAATCCGATTTATAGAAAAATGTTGGCGTCAAAAATTTTTACTAAGGTTAAGTTAATAATTTTTAAACAATTTTTCAAGTTTGTTTAAATTCTAATTTATTTCTTGTTTATCAGTGTTATAGCGATTATCGATTTTGAATTATTTTTTCCCAAGAAATAATTTGTTCTACTTATAACCATTCATATTATTATACTACGTAAGTATCATAATTTTTGATTATTCATGATAACAAATTATTTCTTTGAATTACTTCTTGAATCATCTCAATTCAAATTACTATGTACTCTGTATTGATAGGTATACTCTGTTTAAAGGCAACTCACAAATTGAGCAGTCCACTTGATTTTTATCGTAAAATTAAGTTGTTTATGTATATAATTTTGAAATAGCTTCTACTGGCGAATATACTCGTATATAATATAATATGTAAATATTCTTTGAAATACTTCCAGAGAAACGCATTTTTCGTTCTTCGTTATTACTTGGTTGAATTTCACTGAATATTTTTACAACTTAAGTTGAAATAGTTTACCTAGTTTAGGTAATTTGATCCTTTTTCATGTACTATTTGTTTTTTTTTATCATTAATATCAGATATATTTGAATTATCATTTGTATGTATTGAGGAATGTAGTGATTCGGATACATCAATGCCTAAAGATTTTTGTACAGCTTGATACGAACCATCAGGTATTATAGTTGCCTTTAAGTAATATAATAAATTATTTAAATTCTGAGAAAAAAATGTATCACAATGGATAACTGTAATTGGTCTCAGAATATGAGATTGGCATAGGTCGATAACGATTTAAGTGAAAAATGTAATAAGGACTATGGACTTGCGAATCAACCTCAGATTCCGTATTCGAATTCCGAGTGTAGATTTGATTCAGATTCAAACAAAAGAGTTGGAAGTGTCGACTCATTGATTCAACTCATTAAACTGAGACGAGTTGAAAGATTTGATTCATCAAAATTAATTGAAATTCCCATCCCTACTAATATATGACTGCTATTATTATTTTTGATTAGTAGCTTACTATTTTATAGAACTGTTATCAACGTAACAAATAGTAGCAATCACGGTTGTAGATAGTAGTCGTGTTGAAAAGTGACAATCATTGTTATTTTTACTAAATACTTCTTTCCTAAAGTTCTAATATTTATTTCTGTTTATATTGTTAATCTTATAACTATTTTACATTTTACATAATGCAAATTAATTAAAAATATTCATATTTATGTATAAAGTTGATGAAAAATAAAAAATTATTAATTTTCAATATTTATTATTATTTATATATTTTTAAGATACATTGAGCGAATAGTAAAACTTGGCACAAAATTTAAAGACTTCATTAAAATAGTTATTATGGTCAATAGAACTTGATGGTGAGATAGGACACGAAAAACAAATTTGTGTGGCACCCTGGTATCTATTTTAGTGGATTTTCTTCCCCAAGTTATTTCATGTCCTTGTATTTGTATAATATGTATTATGTTACCAAATTTACTTATTGTAAAATTATGTTATAGATAGTAAATATACTTTTGTAAAAAAAAAAAGATGAAGAAATGAATTCCTTAACCGCAAACGAGGTTCTAGCGTTCGATAATATGAGCACAATATGCTTATGTCCTTCGCATTTAAATGTATGTTGGTCAAACGCATCACAAACATGTAATTAATTTTTTTTTCTTGTTTATCATATTATGTAAAACATTATTTGCAGAAAAAAAGTTTTATTTATGTGCCGATTTTTGGGTACGTACAAGTCTTGAAAAATTGGTAATAAATGTAAGATGTGATTTATTATCCTCACATAATAAAATCAGATCGAAATCTGTTTTTCCATATCTACAACTCTTAATGGATAAATAATATAATTTTTGATTTTGATTTAAATATTTTTAATTTAATTTATTTAAATCATATACGTTTACTGAAACATTTAACTTATAGCGTTCAAATATTTTTATACTTGTAATAGATGTTGGATATTCGATTTTCTTCTAACTATTTGGGGGTCGGCCTAAATCTAATATTATATGTAAAAACAATTATTACCATTAGTTTTTTAAGGCTATAAGTGGTCGCACTCCTATTGTAAAAATAACAATTTAATTCACCGACTTTTATATTTATTAAATTAAAATGTATAACAATTTAACACCAGCCCACCGGGAAGTTTCCCGCTATCTCATGGACCAATCCAGTCCTGTTTAGTTATAAGTGCAATTCTTGATTTATTACTTGTATTTTATCGATGGAAAAATGATGTTATTTTATGAATAATAATAATAGTAATAATAATAATCGTTTGTAAGGTCTTATTTTAGGCCCAGTATGTCTGATCAATTGTAGGGACAGGAGGTAATTATGAATTTTAAATTTGGATTTAATATTTATAATTTTGGAATTTTATGAATTCAGAATTCATAAAATAAAGTTAGGATAACAAATTCAACTCATTTGGAACAATGAGGCACACTGCCTTCAGTATTACGAAGGATATTATATTTTATATTTAATACGTAGATTATAAAGAGTAATTTACGTAATAAAAATAGACTTACTTAACTTAACGTTAACTAAGAAAATTAAGAGTGAAAACTAAATTTAGGTTGAAAATGAAAAATTTTAAATATCGTAAATAATATCTTGCTTATAAACGCACGTTTATAAAAGTTACAAGATTTGCCAAAAAAATAAAAATATTGTATTATAATGATTACAGAATGGAATAAAATGTTGTGCTACATTAAATCAAAACTAATTCAGTCAATAACTTCAGATTTATTCATTATCGATTGAAGTGTTATCGCCATCTATAGTGATGCATTTTAATGAAGAATATCCTGTCACCTGTGTAGTAGTGTCATAGCTCTATATAAGATTACAGATATATCTTAATACATTGATACAATAAAGTATTAAACATATGAAGTTTATAGTACCTTGGCAGCTAAACGATGTAATAAATCAGCAGTAACTAGTCCTGTTTGACCCACCAATTTGTATAAAAATCCATCCTTTTTTTTCAACAAAATATGAGGATGATCAAATTCAACCACTTTACCAGCATTCATCACAAGCACTTTGTCAGAATCCATAATGGTATTCAAACGGTGGGCAATAGTTAAGACAGTACACATTCGAAATTTATTTCTAATTGTATTTTGAATCAATGCATCAGTCCTAAAAAATCGAAAAAAATGCAGTATTATAATAAATATATATATTATATATTTATTACTGTTGATCGACATTTGCAGTAGCTTCATCCAACACAAGAATCTTATTGTTTCGCATTATAGCTCTAGCCAAACACACCAGTTGTCTTTGACCAACACTGAAATTAGATCCACCCTCAGACATTTTTGAGTTTAGTCCACCAGGTAAATCTTCAATAACATCTTTAAGTTCCACCTGATAAAACAATAACCATTATGATCCATCTGTTGTAAAACTGTAAATCAATATACATAATTATATTAATAATTCATAAGCGTTTACCTCATCTAAAGCATTCAAAAGAGCATGATCCGGAAATTCATCGAAAGGATCTAAATTTTTCCGCATTGTTCCAGAAAACAAAACTGGTTCTTGTGGTATAATGGAAATTTTGGAACGCAATTCATGTAGTCCTAATTTATTTATATCTAGATCATCAATACAAATAGAACCTTCATTTAAAGCCAATCTAAATAATGCTCCAATTAAGGATGATTTTCCAGCACCAGTCCTACCAACGATTCCTACCTATAGTTTAATACATTATTAAAATTATAACTGATATATATATATATATATATATATATATAATTAGAAAATTATTAATAAGATACTTTTTCCATTGGTTCAATTTTAATGTTGAGATTTTTTAAAACATGTGGTTTATCTGGGCTGTAACGTAGATAAAAGTTTTTGAAAACAATCTGTCCTTTTTGAGGCCATTCTTTCGGTGGTTTTTTACCTTAATTTTTATTTTATTTTAAAATATATTATTTAAAAAAAAAAAAATTGATTGAATATTACCAGGAGGAGATTCAAGAGCAGATTCTTGAGGAGCATTTGTGTACTCTAGTACTCTTTCAACTGATGTCATTTGGTTTTCTAATTCTGCTGTTTGTTTCATTGCCCATTGGATCATGCTAGTCAATCCCATTGTTTGAGTTATAACCAAACCAACATTTCCACTATATATATCTATAAAATGTATTTATAATTATAATTTATGGTGATTCATATTGTTATATGTTCGATATTTTTTTCAAACTTACTATTATTGATAGCTATCAAACTAAATATCAATATTCCTATATACAACAGACAGGTTATATCTAACAAAAAACCAAATGCTCTACTTGAAGTTATTAACAGATACCACGCAGAAGAATGTAAATCCTATAATGGTACATAAGAAAAATATATATATCTTAAAAATACATTAAATATTATTTAAACTAACTTGATGATCATCGAATTCTTTCGACACCAAGCTTTCAGCTCCAAATGCTCTAATTATAATCAATCCCCGAAGAGATTCGTTAAAATGTGCAAATACAGGACTTCTTGCTGTTTTTAATTAATATAAAATATTATTTTAATTTATAGTTTTTTAAACTATAATAATTTGTTTTTTGTATTTAAATGTTTCCAAGTTATTTATCTAATTAAGTAGTTATGTGAGTTATTATATCGAACTATAGACTTATTTTACTTACTGATTCCTTCTAATCGTTTTATACTTCGAGAAGTAGACATGTAAAATATTCGAAGTTTGTAAAAGATTAATCCAATTATGAATGTTGGTATTATGAGATAAATGTTTACGACTCCAACAATTATAATTACTCCTATCAATATCAATCCATTCTAAATTAATCAATAAAACATATGTTCTTATAATATTATATTTTCAATTTTTAAGTTTAATAACGTTGAACATTACTTGTATGCAATCCATCAAAGTCATTATTAACATCTCATCAATCGCACCCATATCTTTTGAAAATCGATTGAGAATTCGTCCTTAGAAATAAATAAATTAAAATTGTATACATTGTTTTTATTTTATTCAAAATTATAGTTACCAGATGAATTTGTATTAAAAAAATACACCGTAGCTCTGACGATTGCGTTAAACATATTATTATGTAAATTTATTGACGATTTCATACAAACTGATACGAATGTAGCTGTTCTTATAAGAATAGCCAATATCATTGAAAGTGTTAAAACTACAAAAATTATTATACAGTTTTTTCGAGAAATCGTCCACCATAATAGAGTATCAGATCTTTCATAGTTCGTTGTATTACTATAATAATATGTTTCTGTTAATGTATTATTGTTTAAACTATTGACGTCTTGATAAAAAACATGTTCTTCTAGATTAACCCTATAAAAATAATTACAATTCAATACAATATCATATGCCAATAAAAGAACAATGCACAATACCAATATGTTATCCAATATTCTCCACCGGAAATTAATATTTGAGTGATCAAACACATGATAAACAAAAGAAAAACTTCATATATATTTCCACTAGCAGAAAAATATGACACATATATACTCTTAGACACATTTCCCGAAGATCGAGTTTCAGGTTCTTCATTCTGTTGTATTCCGATGCATTTAACCGAACCGTTTTTTTTACTTTCATTGACGCATGATAGAACACTTTCATTTGAACCACATATAGATAAACATGAGTTCAAACTATTAGTATTTGTTAAATTCGATTCAATATCAGACTCAAATGTTCTCTTCTGTTCGTCTTCCAACAATCCAATTTGTAATTTAGTGAAATCAATACCGGATACTTGCAGTTCTTGATAAGAACCTTTAGCTAATATAGTTGCCTTGTAAGAAAAAATCCTAAATAATCTAATGGACAAATAAATGAAAACTTTATCATTACAATACTCACATTTTTCATGACAACAACTTGATCTACATTATTCAAATATTGTATTTGGTGAGTTATTAAAATGCACGTTTTGTTTTCAAGATATTCTATTAACATAAAAATTAAAATCAAAATCAATTTTTATATGGTAATAATTCTTGCTAATTAATATTACCTATGACACATTTTTCGAATAAATGTTTGCCAACTCTTGTATCGACAGCTGATAAAGGATCGTCTAATAGATAAATGTCAGCTTGTTTATATACAGCTCTGAATTAAATTACATAGAAGCAATAATAAAATTAAAATATTTGTACAATGTATTTTATGATCTTTATAAATCACCTAGCTAAATTGATTCTAGCTCTTTGTCCACCACTTAGTGTAACTCCCCTTTCACCTACGAATGTTTTGTCGCCGTAAGGGAACTGCTCGAAATCATTTTTTAATGCACATACATCAATAACCTATTTCATGAACGGATCATAAATGTAATTTTAAGTATCATTAAATATCTTATATAAAAAAAAAAATAAAGTTTAAATATAAATGTTTACTTTTTTATAACGAACTTCATCCATAGGTGAATTAAATAAAATATTTTGTTGTATAGAACCACCAAACAACCAAGGTTCTTGCGATGCATATGAAATCTTACCACGTACTAATAATTTTCCTTCGAAGAGTGGCAATTCTCTTAAAATCAATTGTAACAATGAACTCTGCAATAATATTTCAGTATCTATGTACCATTTACTCAACAATATTTTAATTTAGCAACACCTACATAGGGAAATAATAATGTACATTACTTCTATAACTTTTATAGTGTAATTTACAGATTCATAGATTGATGTATGGTTTATCAATTTTTACCCACTTAGATGATGATTTGTGCTTTTTTCATCCTATCGAATAATATAAATATGTCTTCTTCTTCTTCTTTTGCTTCGCCTTCCTCCCAACTATTTGGGGTCGGCCACCCTTGTCCTACACCTCCACTTTACTCAGTCAATCACATCTCCTCTGCGCACACCGACAGCCCTCATGTCATTCTCCAAAGTTTCTAACCATCTCTTTTTTGGTCTTCCTCTTCCTCTTCTCCCTTCAACGTCCATCTTCATAACCACTCTTACTGCATTCGTTTCCTCTCGCCTCATCACATGCCCAAACCATCTCAGCCTATTTTCTCTCATCTTGTCCACATTTGGCGCTACACCAACACTGCCTCTCACGTATTCATTCCTTAATCTATCTTCTCTTGTCACTCCACTCAACCATCTAAGCATTCTCATTTCCGCGACACTCATACTTTGTTCTATTCTACTGTTAATCGCCCAACACTCTGAACCATACAGCATAGTTGGTCTCACTACACTTTTATAAAATTTACCTTTCAGCCTCATTGGAATTCTCTTATCGCATAACACGCCCGATGCTTCTCTCCATTTCATCCACCCACACTTAATCCTATGTTTTACATCCATGTCAAAGCCTCCGTCCTTTTGAACAAAAGATCCTAAATATTTAAAGCTCTCAACTTCACCTATCACATCACCATCTATTGTCAGTTGTCTCCTCATTCCTTAAACTTCTTGGTCTCTTTGTCCAAAATCATACTCAATATACTCAGTTTTATTTCTACTAATTCTCAATCCCTTTTCTTCGAGGACTAACCTCCACTCATTTACCCTATTATTGACAACTTCCAGGTTTTCTCCTATCAGAACTATATCATCCGCAAATATCATACACCATGGTATCTCACTCTGTATCTCCTTTGAAACCTCATCCATTACCACTGAGAACAGGTAGGGGCTTAGAGCTGACTCCTGGTGCACACCTACTCCTATACTGAAACCTTCTGATACTCCACACCGACTCTTGACACTAGTACTCGACCCTACATACATATCCTGGATCAAATTAACATACAAAATAATGGCTCCATTGTCGATTTTCCTGGCATAAAACCAAACTGGTTTTCTAATATCGACGTCTTACTTCTTATCCTCTTCTCTATAATCTTTTCCCAGATCTTCATACTATGACTCATGAGCTTTATTCCTCTATAGTTCCCACATTCTTGTATGTCTCCTTTTCCTTTAAATATTGGTACAATAAAACTCTTTCTCCAATCTTCTGGCATTTTTCCCTCTATCAGTACCTTATTAAAAAGATTTTTCAACCACCCAATGTTTACATCTCCTAACATTTTCCACACCTCTACAGGTACTCCATCTGGTCCTACCGCTTTTTTCTTTTTCATCGCCTTCACCGCATCTCTCACTTCCTCCTCGCCCACTAGACCAATCAATCCTTCATTCCATGACAAACTCTCTAAAGCTTCTTTTGGATATTCCTCGTTCAGTAATTTCTCAAAATATTCTTTCCATCTTTTTTTCACATCATCATCATTTGTTAAAACTCTCTTATCCTCATTTTTTTATGCACTAGACATCTTGGAAATCCTTGGATCGCTTTTCTCTCACCTTCGCCAGTCTATAAATTTCTTTTTCTCCTTCCTGTGTTCCTAGCCGCTCATATAACTCAACATACCTATTAAGCTTCGCTTTGCTTACCGCACTTTTCACTATTTTACATACATTTTTATACTCTATCCAATCTTCCCTCTTCCTACTTTTCTGCCATACCTTAAATTGCTTTTTCTTACTCGCTACTACTCTCTGAATCTCCTCATCCCACCAATAATATAAATATGTAAAGTCACAAAAATACTATATTGTCATACAAATATTTTTATACAATTTAATATTAAGATAATAATAGAATTTTTTTTTCTATTCAATTGAAAATAATAAAAATTAATTAAATTTAATATTAAGATTAATTAATTTTTATTATTTTCAATTGAATAGAAAAAAAATTCTATTATTCCTTATTAATATTAAATAATAAACGGCAGTAATAATTTATGCCGTTAAATGTCCTTTTTCACTTAGTTAAAAATAAGCTATAAAATGTACGTTCATTCTTCTTTAAAATATATTTGAACTAGACTTTAAGCATTTAAAAATTTAAAAAATTAATTATTTGATTACGCGACCACAATAATTATCAAAAAAAAAAAAACCGGATGGGCCTCGCTCTGCTGTACAGTTAGGGGTGGAGTGCACCTCGCTTATAGGATAGGTCATTATTATAATGGATTTGTTAAATTTGAATGCAATGATAGATATCATTGTATACGAATAACGATTCTGAACGGAGTTCATATGTTTGTCTAGGATATAATACATTGTTATTTATAAACATTGTAAAAAGTATATTTTATTTTGAAACGATAAATATATTTTTCAATTAGGATGGGTTGGCAGTTGCATACAGCGATATAGTTTGTCAGTCTAGAACATTCTACATTATATTATATTTTACATGTAATTTTATGTCAATATTCGATGTTCAAACGCTTATAAAAAAAAATTGTGCCTATGGATTTTAATAATTTTTGAATGAGATTAAGAACTCTTTCTGTGGAATCTTCGATTAAATTTTCAAGTATTTTGTACTAGCCAAATTTTTTTTATCACCGATTATAAAAATAAAATGTAAAAAAATCGAATATTTTAAATGACTATAAGTGGCTTAAAAATCAATATAATATTTTGAAAAAAATATTGCATAAAAAAAATACCAATCTAAACAGCTGGTAGAAATTTCAAAAATTTGCGACTTATACTTTTTGAATTATAACAAATATTTAAAATCGTTTGAGAATATATCGCTATTTTATGCAACTTCGTAAATATTTAAATTTCAAACAGTCACACAATTTTTTCCTCTTAGTCCGGTAGAAATTTTTAAAGATTTTTTAAGAGTAGCTCCTAAATTACCTAGTGTTAAAATTTTGAACCTTAAGTATGAACAAAAAAAATTTTATGAATTTTTATCTACAAAATAACTTGCAAATTATCGTGATTTTTACACATTTTATACAAATTTGAGCATTAAGGGCTTATAAAAAAAAATTGAGTTAACCGATCACCGATATTTTTTAGTTACGATAAGTTTAACTTATTATAAACCTAGTATAAAATTTTCAAGAGTTTTCGTTCAACCAATTAAATTTTATTGATGTTTAATAACAAAAATTTAACAAAAATCGAAAATTTAAATTGCCTATAAATAAGTCAAAATATGTCAAAATACTTTGAAATCATAACCATGTATAGAGAACGTCAATATAAAGATTTGGTAAAAATTTCAAGTTGTTGCGGTTTTTTATTTTTGAGTTAGAGCATTTTAAAAAAAACCGATATCTTTGTCAGTCTAGAATATTATACATTATATTATATTTTACATGTAATTTTATGTCAATATTCGCTGATCAAACGCTTATAAAAAAAAGTTGTGCCTATGGATTTTAATAATTTTTGAATGACTTTAAGAACTACTTCTGTGGAATCTTCTATTAAATTTTTAAGTATTTTGTACGAGCCAAATTTTTTTTATCACCGATTATAAAAAAAAAAATGTAAAAAAATCGAATATTTTAAATGCCTATAAGTGGCTTCAAAATCAATATTCTATTTTGAAAAAAATATGACATAAAGGAAATACCAATCTTAACAGCTGGTAGAAATTTAAAAAATCTGCGACTTTTACTTTTTGAATTATAAAAAATATTTAAAATCGTTTGACAATAAATCGCTATTTTATGCAATTTCGTAAATATTTAAATTTCAAACAGTCATAAAATTTTTTCCTCTAATTCCGGTAGAAATTTTTTTAAAGATTTTTGAAGAGTAGCTTATAGATAACCTAGTGTTAAAATTTTGAACCTTAAGTATAAACAGAAAAAATTTTATGAATTTTTATCTACAAAATAACTTGCAAATTATCGTGATTTTTACATATTTCGTATAAATTGGAACTTTGAGCACTTATAAAAAAAAATTGTGACTTACGATTTAAGATTTTTTTTTATCAGTTAAGGAACAACTTATAAAAAACCTTGTATTAAATTTTCAAGATTTTCTGGGCAGCCAAAAAAATTTTATCGTTATTTAAAAAAAAAATACTTAAAAAAATTGAAAATTTCAATTGTCTATAAATAGCTGAATAAAAGTCAAAATTCTTTGAAAATTTAATGGTGTATAGAGAACGCTAGTCTAAACATTTGGTGAAAATTTCAAGCATTTACATCGATTAGTTTTTGAGTTATAGCAAAATAAAAAATTTGATTATGTCGAAAACTGGTTTTGCGTAAAAACTCCCGTTTTTCCCAAATTTTTTTATGGTTTTTCCCGTCGCATTTAAAAAATATTGGAAATTTTTTACTTTTGACCCCCCAAAGTACCAAATAGATTCACTTTTCTTTCAGAAAAGTTGCTACATAGACAATCGAAGCATTTTTACTGCCCCAAATCGTGTCGACAGACACAAAAAAAAAAAAAAAAAAACACACATCATTGTAAAATCAATACATTCTTCACTCCGTTCAGAATCTAAAAAAAAACGGAATAACTGATGAAACCAAAAATATTGATATATTAGGTAATCTGCTTTTGTCAACAAGTCAGTGGTTATAACTTTTAAAATAAATTAATTTACTGAATTACAAGAAGTATTTTGATTTGTAGATAATATATGTCTTTTTTATTTTAGATCATTTTAAGAAAATTTACTTATACGCCACTTTGCCCTTTTGACTTATACATACTTTTCCTACGCCCACAGGTCCAATGATTGCAACTAATTCACCGGGTCTTACATTGAAATTTATACTTTCTAAAGAATAACTGCTTTGATTATCTGTCCACTTAGCTGAAGCGTTCATAATATCTATATCAAAACTTTCAGTAATATCATCAATTTTCTTATTTGTTTCTGCGGTATTGTCGTTAGAATCTATTGATTTTGAAAAACTTGATTTTATACTACTTTTTTCTTCAAGCAGTAAAAAATTCTGATCAAAAACAAAAAAAGAAAGTATATTTTTGAATTTATTAATATTCCGTAATACAAAGTCTTTTATAAAATAAAATACTGCCATTAATATACTTGTATGCGTTTAATAGATACTAGCATTTCAGGTATTGCTGACAATCCTTGATTGAAGAATACCGCCATTGTTGGTGCCAATATATTGTAATAAGCAGTTATAACAAAAACCTACAATTGTTTTAATATAATCTAGTTAAAGTATTTGAAATAAAAATATTTGTATTGAGGCCTACTTTTCGGCTTGAGAAAGTATATCCTAGTAATATATACGATAAAAAACTGACAAACAGTTGAAGCCTGGTCATAGTAATTATAAATGATAATGAAATAGCTCTGATGTATGACGATCTTCTAACTTGTCGAATTTCATTCCTATAAAATTAGTGATAATTGTTACAATATGCATATATTTTAATAATTTAATATGATCTTAGTACATACCTCCTTGCATATTCTATTAACTTTTCAAAGGGTTTTTCCCAGGAATACATTTTGATCAGTTGTATAGCGGAAATTATTTCATTCATTAAGCGTAATCTTTCGTCCGTCTTGATAGCTGTTTTTAATCGAAGTTTATACATTTTTTTACCTAACCAACCTAAGATAAAACAATTTTTTACACATAAATATAATTTATTTTCTCTTGTTTTTCATTTTTGTTTAGTTTTCACGCAAACCTTGAAATGGAATGAAGAAGAGAAATGTAGATACTCCGATTAATGAAGATATGCCTATTTCCTGCCACATTAAATATGTTACCACGATAGTTTGTAAAGGACCGATCCATAAATATTGAAGAAATATAATTTTCGAATCGAATCGATTCACGTCATTCGATAACAAATTTATCACATGACCTATTGTCGTTTTACCAAGAGCCGTATGACTTAAACATAAGGCCTGTAAAATGAAACAAAATAATTTCTCATTCACAATATTATTAATATCAATATTAACTTTTTTATTGATTTATTAATATCAAATGATAATTATTTATTTTATTGAAATGTTACTCTGTATTAATTAAGATACTTAATGTATAGAATAAGCAAAAATGTTAAAATAAAAAATTTAATTTTCAATATAATTATATTTAGGTACTAATTATGAACCTGTTTACCATGTAAAATTACACAAAATAATGTATATTACAAACTCATCAGTCAATAAATGTCATACGCCATAAGTTGGATAAAATAGGTCAATCATAAGATAGGTACATATTTAATTTAAATTTTTGTAAAATATTAGGTCTACCTTCCTGTATATTATCGAACAACATGCAACTCTTATTTTCATCCCAAAGTGAATAGTTTCATTTTGATTTGAATGATAAATAATCATTGATAATAACATGATAATTACTAGACCAGATGTGTAAAAATATGCATATCCGACGTCAACTTTGTTAGGACTATCGGTAGAAAAATAAACTAACAATCCTCCGATAAATAAAGGTTGAGACGTTCTAAAACAAAAATAAAATATGTTTGATCGTGATGTGATCAATAATCATGATGAAATCCCTATATTGTTTATTCTTATAGACGTTATTATTATCAGCAATAATATACATATGATTTTTAAAATTATTATTTATCGAATTAACTAATTATTGACTGTTACTAAACATACAATATTATCATGATTTCAGGTACCACTAAATATCTCAAACGGGTGATCTTATTTTTAAATAAATATTTCGAAGGGCTTAGGGGATATTGAAATACACATTTTTTAACAGTTATCGCTTTTTTATCTTTTAGGGTTCACACATTTTCAATATAACTTGATGTTTTTTTTTTATAACAACCCTAATTTTTTCTACATATTCGGATAGACAATTATTTTTGTATAAAAGGTTTTTTCTCTTATGATAATTAAGTACATTAAAATTTGAAGTAGTACACAATTGGTTTTTTACAAATTTTTTAATTAAAACAGTAAATTATTAAAAATAGTTTAACTTTATTTTTAGTAAGTGTTTTTTTGTTATTAAAATAATAAAAAATTAATTATTTATAACAAATTAATTAGACAAATTGCTCGAAAAGTAATTATTTTATTTGGTTCTATTCAAAAAAAAAATCAAAAAAAAAAAAACCCATATAAAGTGAATTCTGAACAACATTTGGGCACTGGAGATTCTATTAGTGGGTTGGAATTTATAGCGTACTTTATTCAAAATGACCTTTTAATTATTAATTACATTCTTTGGATTGATGAATCAAAATTTGCCAACAACGGTAAAATGAACAAACAAAATCATCGATACTGGAATGAAACAAATTGAAACTAGTCATGTAAGACTAATGTTCAAACGGTTTGGGGAGTAAATACATATATGGTGTAGACCAGGCGTGCCCAACCCGAGGCCCGCGGGCCGGATCCGGCCCGCGAAGGTGTTCCAATTGGCCCGTGACCATTTTATAAAAATTAGAAATTTATATAGATGTAAAAAAAAATTATTACTTATAAAAAATGTATTTTATAAAGTTTTTAAGAATATAAAGTATATTACAATTTTTAATTTTTTATATATAAAAAAAAATGCATGGGATTTTAGAATATTAATAGAAATAAATTAGTGTAATAGACTACAAATAAATAAATAATTAAATATATTTAAGTATAGGTAAACAAAGATTATATTATATCCGATAAAATATGACTAGTCTATATTTTATCGAAATGAACAAAAAAAAAACCTGTGAAGCATATAAATATACATTTTTAATGTGGCCCGCGAGTTGAAAAAGGTTGGGCACGCCTGGTGTAGACTGATCGGCAACGAATTTGTAGGACCGTACTTTTGCGACAGAATGATTAATGGTAGACGATATTTAAATTTTATAACCAACGTACTACCTATTACTATTACTACTACCTATTATTTCATAATGCTCAATAAGACACGCGAAAATACGTCGATAATATGACAATACGTTCTTACAACAATTTAGTGCACTAGCCCATAATATTATAATTGTTAACAAATATTTAGACCAAATGTTTCCAAAACGCTGGATTGGTACTTATAGCGTTGTTCCTTGACATGGATCTATTTAAAAACAGTGTCTTACACATATTGACCAGAATTTAAAAAACAAAATAGAGTTATCATGAGAAATTTTTAGAGAAGATCAAATAAAAGCGGCAACGTCAACCAAATTTTTAAGGAAGATATTCATGTTTAAAACATAACGGGGAAAACATTGAACAATTTATTAGATAAATTAATTAACTAAATTGTTTTCTGTATTATAGATTACTACTGTTACTATTACTGCTACTGTTATTATTACTGTGATAATAAAAACTTTGTTATTATTTTGATTATAAAAATACTACTAAGATAAAGTAAAATTATTTGACAATATTTTTAATAATTTAGTAATTTAGATAAAAATATTGTAAAAACCAATTATGCGTAATTTCATACTTTTACTCCCATTTGGTCAATTTTGAAAATATAAAATACTCTTTTTATAAAAATTATTGAAAAAAGTCCATATAAATATGTAGAAAAAAATTAGGATTGTCGTTAAAAACAAAGTAATTTTTTAAACGCATTTCGATTTTGTATTTTTTTCAGTCTTACCCTCTAAAATGGTTCCAATGTACATACAAATTAAGTATACAAAATTGCATGTCGATGAAATATGTTCAATCCATGCCCCCAAGCCCCTAAAGTTCAAAAACATGTTTCTGTTCAAGTAACCATATTTTTTTTTAAATGTTTTATTTATATTTCGTTGTAACTCTTTCTTATAAATATACGTATGTAACATTATTTATTTAAAATTCATTTTTCCATAAAAATTACTCTATACAGTTTTTTGATAAACGTAGTATTATATAATATAACTGATAATGAAGCATATAAATTTATAAATATGATTACAACTAAACAGTATTACAATATTTATTACATATAGTATACATTTACTTGTTATAAAAATTAATCCAATTTGTTCGATATTACAAATAAGTAATCAGGTATTAAATTTGTTAAAATTTATAATTCATTGTATTCAGAGAAAAATAATTATATTGGTTTTAAAACCGTACTTTTTAAACTGTTCGGGTATTTACGTTGAAAGTCTTCTACAATTTGAAACTCGTATTATTTTTGATCTTCATTTTTTGTTAAGACCATATTATACTTCTTCATGAGCTCTAGCCCTTTTTCCACCGTATCGTTTATAATTCACATGGTCAAGGCACTGTACCGTTAGGATTGAAAATTCAGAAATTATCAACAAAAAAAAGTATATTTAAGTATGCCCTAAGCTCTCCTAAATATTAATTTTAACAAAAGATCATCCAGTTTGGATATTTAATGGTACTTAAAATCATGATCACACTGTATACATATATACGAATGTATATCACGTCTACTTAGTGTAATCGTAGTTTTCACGAAATGGATATCCATTTTATGAACTTAAATCATATAATGTAAGTCGTTTTTAGGTTCATGTAATTATATTTTAGTATTATGATGACTGTTGCACTAAATAGAAGCTTTGAAGCAAATGCATCTATTAGTTACACATTGTCTTTTTTACACACAACTAAAAAATCCTTGTCCCCGACCCCGGAATTTAAGCAACTGTTTCACGTAAAGTTAAGATTCTATAATAATTAACATATGAGTTTTAGAAAAATTAGACGACGTAACTTTCGTAATCTTTACACTTGCAGAACTTCACCATCCTTTATTAGCCCATAAATAGTGCCAAGTTAGTAAAGTATATGTTCAATTTGATTGATAATTACAATAATTACATTGGTAGAATTTGATGATCATCGATCTACTTTAAATATAGCTACAAAAACACAACCACCAATTTTAAAATCAAGAACTTTTGCTCTGCTGATCTATAAACAAAAATAATTATACAATTAAAACCTTTGATAAAAAATTAATATTAAATTTAAGACAATAACGTTTAATTTTTTTTGTAGCTTTTTCATGTTCCTAATGTCCAAGCTCACGTTATTTTCTAATATTTTCGCCAGTTTCGCATAGATCACAAATAATAGCTCCAGAAAAATCAGTTTCGATTTGCATTTCTATAATACAAATACTACAATGTAAAGTAATTGCTTCGTTATCATTTTGAAATTCATTTTTTCAAGATGCTCTTCAATGTACAATTTTTTTATTATATTGAATGTAAGATTTAATAAAAATATGCCGATTTTTGATTCACATCCAAAAAGAGCTTTATACAGAGAACGTTCAATAATTCGATGAAGAGACAAATTATTTTGAAATTGCAAAAACTGCAATCCAATAGACCATTTTTTTTTCTTTATCAGTTATCTTTCATTAAGGCACGAATCATATTTTCAATATTTTGATTACTTCTTTCAACACTCCACTGACTTCAGGGATGACACGGTCCACCATGGACTATAATATTATTGTAGCCACATATTCTTTAATTCACGAATAACAGAATTTAAAAATTCACGACCATCTTGAAGTATTTTTGGGGCTCCAAATGTAAGAAATATGTCAAGTTTTTTAATTGCTACTTCAATAAACCTTTTACTTTCAAATGGACACAACAATTATTGCAGTTATTTGTCATTACAGTAGACAGGTGTACGACCATACAGGTATAAAGTATTGAATTAGTAAAAACTATGTAAGTTCATTGAGATTTTAGGAAAATTAATGCATCAATGTAAAAATTTAAAAAATACTTAAAATTTAAAATAAGGGTTTCCATTCATTAAAATGGACAAGAGAAACAAAATTACTTATTACATTAACCTAAAAACGACATTTATGATACGATTTAAGTTTATGAAATGGATACCCATTTCGTGACAACAACGATTACACTAAAAGGATAAGACATATATATATATATATATAAACGAATTAAGCCGATATAACTAATCATTAATGACTTTTATAATTATTTTTTCTCGATGATGATTTTTTTTATAGAAACGAGTATAAAAAAAAAATTAAGGATAAAACACGAAAATTAATTTAAAATATCATAATTTATTGTAAACTATCTCACAAAAATATAAAAACAAATAAGCCTTTTGAGGTGAAAAATATTAAAAATTGTAATCCTCACTTAAGAAGTATTTCATTAAAAAATTGTACAAGTCCATGAATTATGTATTTAGCTCCAAACAACTGAAACAATGCTCTAAACAAACTAGGATTACGATTCTCTTTATATGCATTGTAGACTTCTAATTTCCATATCCTTAA
Source organism: Sipha maydis (assembly GCA_034509805.1). NCBI lineage: Eukaryota > Metazoa > Arthropoda > Insecta > Hemiptera > Aphididae > Sipha > Sipha maydis. The sequence goes on from JASXSY010000243.1 coordinate 754,865, forward strand.
ATCAAAATCAAAATTGCATAATTGTGTTTCTTTAACTTGATTTAACATAAAATAATTATTAAAGTAATTTTAAAATGTATTAACTTTTCTAATTCATCTCCCAACAGTGAAGACTTGTGATCATCTAATGTTTCATACAAATCATTTACTTCTAAGTCCCGACTTTGTCCTTTTTTAAATAAATTTAATATCCAACTAAAAAAAATATAAATCAAAACAAAATGAAAGTATAATTTTATTAATATATACTTCATAATATACTTGTATAGATATAATAGTATGTAAATTGTATGTAAAAAATGGCAAGTATAAACACATTTTTAATTTTAATTTTTAAACGAATGTTGATAATGAATTTTTATAAATTCAAAAAAAAAATAAGTTTGTGATATTTGATTTGAAAATTTTATACAAAACTTATCCTACATACTATTTGAATTTAATTAGTGTTAAAAAAATCAAATGATTTAGTCTAACTAAATGTATTATTTTTATATAAATACTATGTTGGTAAGTCAAAATGCAAGTTGCATTGGGCCACATAATTTTCCTAAATTGAATATTTTTCGATGAAAATGTATAGCAGCGCTATTTAAATAGTTCTTTTAAAGTATAGATAGTGAAATTGAACTTAGTTAAAAATCTCATAAGTTAATAATTAATCATCATGACTATTATTGCAGTTAAGTTATCCGAAATTGAAATTTATAAATTTGATTTTTGTGGTAAAATAATTATAAACTGGCACATATTCACAGGGAGATGTGTGAACGATATGAAAAAAAAAATAATTTCCAGCAAGCAGTGAAAAAATGGTGTGGTATGTTAGAAATAGTCGTACTGATGAGTAGTATTGCAAGGGAAGATGGTCCATGTCGACAACAATAATTGTTGTTATTTTATCAATTATTGACGATATAGCGAGCAAAAATTCAAGTAGGAGAAATAGAAATACTCTCTCTTCAGTACCTACTGATTTGTCACTTGGTGGCTTACAAATGTTTGGTCCTGTGAAAAATGAACAAACGAAGAAACAATACCATCATGGCCGGTGTAAGACTAAATAATGCCTCTAGCCAAAATACCAAATTGCACATTTTTAATACAACAACCTTTTAAGCTTTAATATACTAGAAAATATTTTTTCGTGGACAGAAATACGGAAAAACTATATATTTATATACTCAACTTGTAAATTATTTGTCAATAACATATTAATTTATACAAATTATAAATAAGGAATAAACTAACGTGGTGGCGATGACATAAATATATTAGTGCGACGTAATTCGGAATAAATAATAAAAATACTTAAGGATTTTTTTAAAAATATTTGTATAATACTTATGAACTACGCATATTATAAATTATATTAAAAAAAAAAAAAAATGATTTTATAAACATTTGTAAAATTTGAATTTGTAATTTAGAGTGCCTCTCTAAGAATGAAGTCTTAAGTAACCTTGCATTCACGTCGGCCCTGAATACCAATCAGACGAAGAAGTGAAAAATGCCGCAAGCGACTAGTGTTCACAAAGTGACAAACATTTTTCAAACAAGGCATTTCTGAACTTGTTCAGATATATGAAAAATCTAGAAACTTGTTAGGTGATCATGCTGAAAAGTATTTTTTAAAAAAAAATGTAGTTTTTTAATTAAAACAAAATGCCACTTACTTTTTGAGTCACCTATGTATCTACTAATTTTGGCATACACCTTAGTATTAAATTTAAAACGCTTATGATAAATATTTCCTTATTAATTTACCTAAATGTGAGTATTTCAAAAATGTTTGCATTGAGCCTTGGATTTTGAGGTCGCTTAATTTTATTATTAACATCAGTAATTAACCTATAACATAAGTAAATTATTGGGTAAAATAAAATAAAAAATTCCGCATTTTTTACAACTAACCTGTACATAGTGAACAGCTTATTGGACAATTATCATTAACTACTATTCACATTGAATGATATCAACCTAACAAATAATTTAAAAAAACAATGTAAATTTATAAAATTAATAAAATAAAACCGGTATTTTTCATTATAATGGTGATGAGTTGATTGGAAATATTTTATATGCAATTTGTAAACAACTAAATTGTAATATATTTATAATTGTATTGATATAAATGGAAATATTCTATAGAATATATTGTTAAGTATTATACAGACCTTGAGTTTACCTCAGTTAATTTTTAATAAATTTGATTTATTTGATCCGCTCTTTGTATATACTTGAGTAACAAGACGAATAATTATACTTAACATATAATTCGTGGTCTTAAATTAATTAACTATAGTTAAAATAAATCATTAACTAATTGAACACACAAAAAATAATTAAAATACAATTGTTTTAACTATCACCAAATGGCTCAATCAGGGGTTTATAGTATTTTATTATTATTTAAAAGTGATTGGTGTACGACATAGAACACTCACATACAAAAATCAAACTTATACATGGAAATTAAAATAATTACCATCTTTATTATTAATACGCATTGATGTACATTTTTTGTTTACTAATTAAAATGCAAAAACAAAGGTGATTTAATCATTAAGATAAACAAAAGACCTGATTATATGAGGTTAAGTATTCGTGTACATTGTACATTATTACGTGACTGCATGAGGTTATAGATATTTGTCAATTAGATTGGTAGTCGGAAAAATTAATAACTACAGTTTTATAACGATATTATATACATTTGATAGAAGCTAAAAATAAAGTGTTGGCAAAATGAAGTATAATAAACAAAGACCGGATTTATATGTTTTTACATATCGTTACTGGGTCTATGCAGTCTTATGAGAGTACAAAATGTGGACGATTCGTTCAATGCTGAATGCGAAGAAAAAAGTTTTTTTTGCATATTTAAGAATATTTCATGGGTTAGAGAATATTTAACCCATTTAGCATATTTTGGAATCCTTCGTAAATTGTGAGAATATATATCTATTTATTTTTAATTTCGGTACCCAGAAAATTTTTTTTGAACATTTACAATTTTCTTTTTTTTTATCAATTTGATAAAAATAATACACACAGTAGTTCTTTGGTATTATCAGTGTTATAGCACAGAATAGACTAAATTTAGTCTATTCTGTGGTTATGGTGCTTTATCATATTAAGTTTCTGTGCCGTTCCCTAAACATGGTGGCTAACCTACAATGCTGGCAGTTGTTTTCTTACTGATTTTTACTATTATTCTGTTATATTTATACTATATTCCTATTTTCCACTCTTACTAAAGTGCAATGGTATTCCATTAGGTATAATACGCAACTTTAAATACCTAATTAATACCTCACTATTAAAATAATGTTGAAAAAAAAATTTAAAAATGCATATTAAAGCATATAATGATATTGATTGAATATTTTAGCATATTTTTGCATATTTTATACATTTTTTAGAGAATATAATGAGAATATATGAAGGTTTTTTAGAGAATATTAGCATCATATTTTGGGCATTTTAAGAGAATATAAATCCGGTCTTTAATAATAATACAACATTAATATGATAAATCTAAAATGTATTAATACAAAGGTATTAAGTAATAATTATTTATTACTGACTTTAGTGCTACTATATTATTGTTCGAGCTTTGAACCTTATCTATGAACCCTATCATTATTGTGGAAAATGAAAAAAATCTGTATTTACGGCCTTGTCCACTGCTAATAAGAGTACTTTTGATATCCACAGAAAACACTGATGTGATGTCTAGACAGATTATCAAGGCACTGAGTTGGGGGAACTTAGAATTGAAATTGAATTATGATGACGCATGTGCTTATGTAAATATTAACGTTGATAAAATAATATAAGGTGTAATATAAATAATATAATAATAATAATCGTCTTAATAACAGCAAAAATAACATTTTTATTGTTGAAATAATGAGGAGTCGAAAATGTATGCCAACCGAAAACTAGTACTCAATGATTTTCTTTGTATAAACATAAAATATATGTTTCAATTTTTAAAAATTGTTGTACAGACTAAAGATTATATATAGTTGTTCAGTATACAAAAAATGAATAATATATATTAATTGATAGGCCACATCTATACACTTCACTTTCAATATAACTCAAATATAATTAATATATAACTTAATAAATTACATTTGTGATTGATGACCAGTTAGAAGTTATATTAATTTTTTTTATATTTTGGGTAATAGAGCCAAATCAAATTAACCTATATATCAGTATCCAAACCTGGCAAATTTTAGAATTCGATCAAACATAAGTACCATACTTAAAAATAGCGGTTCCCAAACTTTTTACCCAGTGGTGTCTTTTTTTTGTACCAATTTTAGTAATGGTGCATCAATGAATAACACACAGAAGTTACAATATACATAGTAAACGAAAACTAGTATATATAACACTAGTTTTCTTTTCATGTGGAACGTGGTGTTTCTTGAATGAATTTGTGATGTCCAAAGGACACCGCGGAATGTAGTTTAGGAACCGCTATTTTATAACATGAAAAATATAACAAGAAAATACTGAGTTTTAATGTATTCTACGATTCTAAAAATAATTTATTATAAATTCATTAAAACATCACTTATGAGAAATGTGAAGTAATGTAGATTATAGAGGAGATGATTAAATTCGTTAATAAATATTTGACTTTGGGGTACTTACGCCTTGCAGAGATATGTATATTATAAATCCATACATTAATACTGTCCTAAGACTTATTTGGCCCTAAGCAGATTTTACATATAGTAGATTTTTGATTACTTCATACAAATTTTGAGTTCATTTAAATTATTAAATGAGGTGGTACATCATGTAATATAATAAGTACAACTAAATGTTTAGGAGTAATATTGATGACATATGAAAGTTGGACCCAAACGTTTAATAAATTACGTATTTGTGTATTTTATCTACTTGGCATATTATTGTAAACTGTATATAATATTCCACATATTAATAAAATTATAGTTTCAAAAAGTATATTTTTAGTAAGCGTAGTACTTACAATATTAGGAAATCATTTTCTATTTATATTATATGTATAAAACATTTGCTATTGGCCGCAGTGGAGTATTGCTTGTGTAATTTTTTTACTTCTTCGATTAACGGTTAACTTTCATTCGACGTGAAGCGAATACTTTTCAAAAATTGCACTGGATAGGACTAGATAATATATTTGATAAACGATTGCAATATTTGTATTTAATAATAATTAAATAATTTACAAAAATGTATAAGATGAAAAAATTACGAAATGAGAAACATTACTTCACATAATCAGATAGATTTTTTAACATACTTATTATCCGTGAACTATAATATATCGAGAAACAATGATGAGTGCCGGTTATCGAGTAACTTCTCGGATTCATGCAACATATAGTCAAGACGTTATCTACTAATAGTGTACACAACAACATTGAATATTAGACTTAACTGTAATAAAGTAATAATTAATATTGCAACCTATAATAGTTCTGATACATATCTTTTTACCTAAAATGTATGTGTTAAAACTTATTAAATTAATCGATAATCGTAAATACGTATACATAATGATTGCTGTGATTTAATAAAACAATAACATAAAATATACTAAATATTTAAAGGTATTCTGCATAAGTTAGTAAGTCTGGCTATATTGTTGTAAGAAAAAAACAATAATTTAATAAAAAATAAAAATAAAGGAACTATAACAGAATTAATAATTTCATTATTAATTACTAATAATTAAAAGTATAACGTCCTATGTGAATCCGGTGAGTGCGGCGAACGTGTTGCTTTGCATTCCATGCAGTGACCGTAATAAACAAGCTTGTAATAACGGGCATGGACCAATTGCGCCTAAAACAAAATATTTATTTTAGGGTCAATATACCAATTGCGCTTGTATTTATTGATCAATTGATTATTGGCTAAAGTGACTGGTTTTAATATATTTTATAACAGTATCGGAAATTTTATGAATCGTTATTAATAATAAAAACTGTTGAACTCATAGAAAGTAAAAATTTGCAAAACAATTTAGCATTTATTTCAACTAATTTTGGATTTTTAGTTGATACTATTTCAAAATTAGAAACTTCTAAAATGCCACTAACGGAGAGCTTAGATATAGTTGATAATGCCATAAAGCAATTAGAACGTGTTCCTGGAGAAATTGGAGTTTTAACCAATTCAAAATTAAAAAGAACCGGATGGGCCTCGCTCTGATGTACACTTGGGGGTGGAGTGTGACTCTTCATAGGATAGGTCATTATAATGGATTTGTTAAATTTGAATTCAATGATAGGTATCATTGTATACGAAAAACGATTCTGAACGGAGATGATATGTTTGTCTAGGATATAATACATTGTTATTTATAAATATTGTAAAAAGTATATTTTATTTTAAAACGATAAATATATTTTTCAATTAGGATGGGTTGGCAGTTGCATACAACGACATAGTTTGTCAGTCTAGAATATAATACATTATATTATATTTTACATGTAATTTTATGTCAATATTCGCTGTTCAAACGCTTATAAAAAAAAAATTGTGCCTATGGATTTTAATAATTTTTGAATGACATTAAGAACTACTTCTGTGGAATCTTCTATTAAATTTTCAAGTATTTGTACGAGCCAAATTACTTCAAACTACAAATCACCGATTATAAAAATAAAATGTAAAAAAATCGAATATCTTAAATGCCTATAAGTGGCTTAAAAATCAATATAATATTTTGAAAAAAGTATGACATAAAGGAAATACCAATCTCAACAGCTGGTAAAAATTTCAAAAATCTGCGACTTATACTTTTTGAATCATAACAAATATTTAAAATCGTTTGAGAATAAATCGTTATTTTATGCAATTTCGTAAATATTTAAATTTCAAACAGTCATAAAATTTTTTCCTCTAAGTCCGGAAGAAATTTTTTTAAAGATTTTTAAAGAGTAGCTTATAGATAACCTAGTGTTAAAATTTTGAACCTTAAGTATGAACAGAAAAAATTTTATGAATTTTTATCTACAAAATAACTTGCAAATTTTCGCAATTTTTACATATTTCGTATAAATTGGAACTTTGAGCACCTATAAAAAAAAGTTGTGACTAACGATTTAAGATTTTTTTTTATCAGTTAAGGAACCACTTATAAGAAACCTTGTATTAAATTTTCAAGATTTTCTGGCCGGCCAAAATAATTTTATCGTTATTTTAAAAAGAAATACTTAAAAAAATTGAAAATTTCAATCGTCTATAAATAGCTCAATAAATTTAACGGTGTATAGAGAACGCTAATCTAAACATTTGGTGAAAATTTCAAGTATTTACATCAATTAGTTTTTGAGTTATAGCAAAATAAAAAATTTGATTTTGTCGAAAACTGGTTTTGCGTAAAAACTCCTGTTTTTCCCTTATTTTTTTAGGGTTTTTCCCGTCGCATTTAAAAAATATTGAAAATTTTTTACTTTTGACCCCCCAAAGTACCAAATAGATTCACTTTCCTTTCAGAAAAGTTGCTACATAAGGCAATCGAAGCATTTTTACTTCCCCAAATCGTGTCGACAGGCACAAAAAAAAAAACGCTGTTCAAACGCTAATAAAAAAAAAATTGTGCCTATGGATTTTAATAATTTTTGAATGACATTAAGAACTACTTCTGTGGAATCTTCTATTAAATTTTCAAGTATTTGTACGAGCCAAATTACTTCAAACTACAAATCACCGATTATAAAAATTTTTTTTTTTTTTTTATTTTAGAACCATCAGCAATAAAACTATTATAGTTCGACAATTAGATTAAAACGATAAATAGAATTTGTGTGTACAATTTAAACGATAACATTGGTATGAATATAATGTTAATAATAGTTTTAGCATATATAAAATAATAGAGAGAAAAAAGATAAGATAAAAACATAATGAGGTGATTATTGTTAACAATGATAAATAATAACAACTAAGCAACTTTAGTTAGAAGTGAATTGAGGACTGTGGTTAGCAGGGAGATAAGAGGACTAATAATAGCGTTTAGATTGGAAATAAAGTTGGACAGAATGGTTGAGATGGGTGGAGATGAACCATTCGTGTTGTGATTTTTCGTTGCTTCTGCGTAGTTTTTCGGTTTGATAGGAGGAGGTTCGGTTGGAATGTTGGCCGCCAGAGGGACTGCTGGAGGAACCGGTAACCGGTGTATCATTATTATCTGTGTTATTCATTTTTCGTGCAAGGCGCCTCTTGAGATAATATTTTTTTTCCTGCTTGAAGGCTGGGCAGCCTCTATAGTTGGCGGTATGAGCGCCGGAACAAAGTACGCACTTGGCCGGTGTGGCACGAGATTTGGTGCATTCATCAGTGGGGTGGTTTTCACTGCATTTGACGCAACGTGGTTGATGGCTACACCAGTTACGAGTATGTCCGTACATTTGACATTTTTTGCATTGGGGAGGTTGGCGAGATTTTCTGGGCTTTTCGATTATAACTATGGAGTTTAATAACTTAGTTACTTGAAATATTTCTAGATTGTGTTCCTTTGGTTCAAGGTTGATTAGGAATAGTGGCAACGGTGCCTTTGTTTTTTTATTCTGAATATTGCTAACGTTAAGGACAGAAAATCCCAATTCATCAAGGACTGTCTTGATATCCTCGGTGGGAGTGGAGTAGTGTAAATGGCGGATTACAGCTTGAATTGGCCGCAAGTGTAGAGGTGTGTGTGTGTGAAAAGACACACGGCTCTTATTAAGAATATACGCAGCATTAGCAAAAATATTGTAATTGGCCGAACGAATCGTTATGAATGCCATAGAAGACTTAAAGGTAACTGCGTCTGGGCCCAAAATGGAAATAATATCATACTTGAGCTTTGAGAAGTTAGTGACATTTTTAATGTAGATTGTCGGAGCGCTGTGGCTAGATCCGTCGCTGGTCGGTTGAGTAGACGTTTTCTTTGAATTATCCCCTTGAACTAGTAGCTCATCTGTGACTGGGGGTGGACTGAATACCTCTGGTTCGGAAGTTGTGCCATCGTCGAGAGCGGCAAACCTATTTGGGGTGACAAAAATTTTGCTTTTCTTTTCGTCAGTTGTTGGAGAAGACGGAGATGACGATAGATTGCGTTTATTGTGCGTGTTATTTCGATACATATCGAATGGCCGCGTATATAGTTACGCAACAACCAGGTAATTGAATATAAAACGCATGACGCTATCGGGTAACGATAAGGAGTTACATGCGTGTTTACTCTACGACGGTCGGCACCGAACTGATTATAAAAATAAAATGTAAAAAAAATCGAGTATCTTAAATGCCTATAAGTGGCTTAAAAATCAATATAATATTTTGAAAAAAGTATGACATAAAGGAAATACCAATCTCAACAGCTGGTAAAAATTTCAAAAATCTGCGACTTATACTTTTTGAATCATAACAAATATTTAAAATCGTTTGAGAATAAATCGTTATTTTATGCAATTTCATAAATATTTAAATTTCAAACAGTCATAAAATGTTTTCCTCTAAGTCCGGAAGAAATTTTTTTAAAGATTTTTAAAGAGTATCTTATAGATAACCTAGTGTTAAAATTTTGAACCTTAAGTATGAACAGAAAAAATTTTATGAATTTTTATCTACAAAATAACTTGCAAATTTTTGCAATTTTTACATATTTCGTATAAATTGGAACTTTGAGCACCTATAAAAAAAAGTTGTGACTAACGATTTAAGATTTTTTTTTATCAGTTAAGGAACCACTTATAAGAAACCTTGTATTAAATTTTCAAGATTTTCTGGCCGGCCAAAATAATTTTATCGTTATTTTAAAAAGAAATACTTAAAAAAATTGAAAATTTCAATTGTCTATAAATAGCTCAATAAATTTAACGGTGTATAGAGAACGCTAATCTAAACATTTGGTGAAAATTTCAAGTATTTACATCAATTAGTTTTTGAGTTATAGCAAAATAAAAAATTTGATTTTGTCGAAAACTGGTTTTGCGTAAAAACTCCTGTTTTTCCCTTATTTTTTTAGGGTTTTTCCCGTCGCATTTAAAAAATATTGAAAATTTTTTACTTTTGACCCCCCAAAGTACCAAATAGATTCACTTTCCTTTCAGAAAAGTTGCTACATAAGGCAATCGAAGCATTTTTACTTCCCCAAATCGTGTCGACAGGCACAAAAAAAAAAACACACATCATTGTAAAACCAATAGATTACATCACTCCGTTCAGAATCTAAAATGTAATGGCATTGTAAATTGTTCATCTACCAGATAATTGTAATTTTAATCGTTCATTAACAGAGAGCTCACAAATAGAGCTCACACCATAGATGATGGTCTTGATCAGTGATTACATTGCCATGGAGACGATCAATATTATATTATCCATATTATAGTAAGGGCAGTTTTAAAAAGATAAGAGCTGTTTTTTGGGTCTTTCCAACAATTATTCGAATTTTTCTCGCTGTAAAAACCGTCCTTGGACTTCAACGAACATTAAAAAAAAAAAATTGGCCAAATTGGTCCAGGCGCTGTTGAGTTATGCGTTTACCAACACATTTTGTGATTCATTTTTATATTATATATGTAAATCTAATCCGATTTTGGAAAATTATTCAATATAATTTATAATCAGTTATTGATTGCTAAACGTTATTAATTATCTATGTTAATAGTTTTTTGGAAAGTTAAACGTTATTATAATAACGTTACAAAAATGTTTTGAAGCTCTAACGATATAGCAATTTAACTATCAATAACTATGCGATATATTCGATTACGACCAATATAATCATACTAACCTTTGTGCGACTATTTTCGTTTTCTCACCATTGTCACCCAGGGCAATTGTATAACAGCTGACACAATTGTATGCTATAATATTTAAATTTCCCAGGAACTCGTCTAAGACAACGACGATAGTATTGTATTATACAGGTTACCTGTAGCTTATCTTATTGTTTAAGAAATGTCTCGTAATACTATAATATGCAAAAATTGCATATTAGGTAGGTATTGAAAAAATAATTTATTTGAGGATATTTTATTAAAGAGGTAGTAAGTTTTTTTTAGATAGGGACGGCAAATTTAATTTGGCATAGGGGCGGAAAATTGTTAAATCCGCCCCTGAAGATAATAGTATTTAAAATTATTTTTATTTCATAACTTATAAAAAAAAAAAAAAACCAAATAATAACTTATGTATTGAATATTTCATTGCTTATAAATATATTCCAACATTAATGAAATATTTATTTATATCAATTTATAATTCCTATTAAATTACTTCACATTTTTTTTTTTTTATATCAATGAGTCCGGGTAAATTGTAATTATAAATACGTATACGTGATCACAGAATTTAAATATACAATAGACTCATAACCAGAGCAGACGAGAGAGTGGGGCAATGAGGGCTAGAGCCCTGGGGCCCTTTATCTCAGCTTTTTATTCAAAAATTATTATTATTATTATCAAGATTATTCAAATATTATATATCTCATTAGCTGTAGCATAAGATGTAAATTTTAATATTTTTATTATAATAATGTACAAATATGTATATTTAGGCCAAACAAGTGTAAAGAGGCATGGAATCGATCAGCCCTGGGGCCCTCGACAGCTCTTGTCGGCCCTGCTCGTAACATAATTCTTGCATAAGAAGTGAAATGGACTGTTACGGTTGCTTTGTGCAAACCAAACACTTCTCAGTTTTTTTGGTAAAGCAGCAACGGCCGTTTTCTCAGCAAATACAAAACAGGCTCCACTTCTGCTCGTAATTCCGGCACTGATCGGAAAGTAGCCAAATACAAACAAAAAAATGTCAAATCGTCAAAACCGAAGGTAATAAACACTCTTCTAGTAAATTCTCCAACTTCAGCGAGTTTTCAACACAAACTTGATAATCACCCGACCCTTGATATTCCAATCGTCGATAATTTCAACTACGATAATATTACGATTACCGACGACTATCGAAATGCCAATTAATAATAGTTTTACCGATAATCAACCATACGATAATATCCGGGAGCGTTATTACAAATTCCAAGCAGACTCACTCGTCATCAACCGGTAACAGACACGAAACATAACGTAAATCAACACCTCAAACTCATCAACTCTAATTTCAACGGCCTACCGATATTTATTATTCAATTTACCGATACGAATGTATCTCCTGGTTCCCGTCACCCACTTAAATGGGCCAAGTTCCTCACAATCAATTTTCTGGGTATCAATAATATAAAACCAAACGGCTACAAGAAAGTTAAAATAAATTTCGATTCTATTATTCACGCCAGCTTCTGTTTAGAGTCTCCCTCCACTTCTATTCGAACACAACCTTTCCGTATATATACCTTCACTTCTAATTTACTCTCATGGTCTTATCAAACTCGACATTTTTTTCTCAGAAGAGGACTTATGGGAAGGTGCAGTCAGTGTAATTTCTGTAATTTCTTTAACCCCAAACAGTTTTAATAGTCCTAAATCATCTACTCTCTTAAACATAAATATACCACCATATTCACTTTTTTCTCCTCAATTTAATTTAAATAAAGCAGACTGTAACTCATTCTTCGAGTATATCAACTTCAAAATTACTTCAATTATTAATATTAATCGTCCAATTAAAATTTAGAAACAAGTCAGTCAAGCAATTTTAGATTCTACCAAAAAATCTATTCCATTAAAAATAAAAATTCCAATAAATATCCTCCTTCACCCCTTGGTGGGACTCCACTTACACCCAAACTGTTAAAAATTACAGCAATCTGTTTAAAATTTATTGTCGCACTGGTTTAATTCAAGATTATTATAATTATAGTAACGTATGCACTTCCATCACTCACCTATTCAAAGCTAAGTTAACACATAGTGGGGAATATCAGTTACCCTGATATCGTCGAAATAGAAAATAAAGATTATCACTGGATGTATCAAAGGACAATATAGATGGTGAGAAACAGTAGCGTTGACGAAATTAACGACCTAATTTTAACTCAACTTTCAGGAGATTCAAGAAGATGTGGTCCATTACTAACAGGAATTTCTTAATTCTTTAAACCCGAGTGGCCTTCCCCCATATTCCATTAAGTTAAAAATTAATAAAAGAGTGTGTTAATTTTGGGGCTGATTTGAAAAATGATACTAATGATAGTTTTTTGATTAAGTTATAATTGAATTTTATACTATGTCGAAAAAGCATATTTTTTGTTGACTTTAATAAATGGGGAGGGTCAAACATATATATTGTTTTATTTTCACAAACTTTAAAATAAGGTTGGACTGGTGAAACATTACCACTTTTACTAAAACTAAAAAAGTTAGAACCCATATCAGTAAAAAATATTTTTATATTTAATCCTATATCAAAAAGTTTGCATATAGTTTCAAAAATAATATCCTACAAGTCATATCTGGTACTACTACTTGATACTAAAAAGTATGCTATTGGTTGTTTCCAGTTGACATTTATTCTAATTATTAATAATTCTCATTATTCGATTCCAGTTCCGCAACTATTAGTTTTAAAGTTGTGTTGTTCTTTTGTACGAGTATTTGTGTCCGAACACAGCATCAACTGTTATATTATACATCGTACTCGTACTGACGTCCATATTTTCATACATTGAATACTTAAGTCGGTGTGTGAGTAACATACTTATAATTGTTTATAAAAACTAACTACCTATCCGCCAGACTATATTTTGAACTATAAAAACTAAAATAAAAAAAATAAAAACAACTAAAATAACTCTATTTCGCAAACTGCGAGAATGGAACATATATGTTGCTTGTTTGATGTGTAAATCGCAACTGATATTATTTATAATATTGTTTTGTGATGTAATTTTAATAATTTAGTTCCTAATAAAGTTAAAAAAAAAAAAAAATAATTCGTGAAAAAAATGAGCCTGAAATTGGTTATCTTAAAAATAAATTAAAATTTGAAGTAAATATTCATTTTTAATTTATGGAAAACAAATATAATTCCTATATGAAACTGTTTAGAATAATAAAAACATACAATGGTTAAGTACAAAAGTTATTATTTTTACTTCAAAAATAATAACATGAACAATTTAACAGGCAACAATTTACTTATCGTTATAGTATACAAACTGAATCATAAAAAATATATAGTAAAATGTATTAAAAATAATATTATTTGATTATAAATATACTAATTTGATTTGCATTTAATCATATTTAAGATGAAATACTATTTTTGTTGTACAAGGTCTACATTAAATATAATAACTATACATAATATAATTAAATTAAATGTAAAAATATAAATTTTAAATTAGCAAAATGAAATTTTTATCAAAGGCACCATGTGAATAAAGTTAATATACCTAAAATATACCTATAAATCAAATAGATACTAGTCATTTTTGTTTGGGTAATCATCAAAATCTTCATCAATTAATCTAATAGGGGATTCTTTAGTACTCTGTAAAGTATTGTAGCTCTATAAAATCAACAAGATTACATGAATTAATTAATATTCATACTCTTAGCAGAAAAAAATTAAAAACACAATTCTAATTACTTCAGCTGCTACACTATGTAGTAAATCCGCTGTAGCCTTTCCAGTTTGTTCTACCATTTTATACAAATATCCATCCTTGATTTTCAACAAAATATAAGGATGATCAAATTCAACCATTTTACCAGCATCCATCACAAGCACTTTGTCAGAATCCATAACGGTATTTAAACGGTGGGCAATAGTTAAGAAAGTACACATTCGGAATTTATTTCTAATTGTATTTTGAATTAATGCATCAGTCCTAAAAATAAAATTAAAAAAACATGCAGTTTTATCGAACAGGGACAAATAGACGCGGCCGTTTGGACGCAACCATTTGGACGCGAGGTCATTTAGACGCGGCCGTTTGGGCGCGGGTACATTTGGACGCGAAAAATAACATAAATTATAATATATTTATTTTATTCGTAATTTTATATTAGGGTATACATATAATACAATTATGATAATACAAATGTGATAGGAATTACTAAGTTACTGTGCAGAAACATTTTGGGCAATCCCTCTCAAAAATTAAAGATAATATAAAAAAAAAACATAAATATAAAAGCATTTCATAACATCAATTATGATTATGGTATAGTCTCCCTATACCCGGAAAATAAATATTATTATTATTTATGTTTTTTTCGCGTCCAAATGTACCCGAGCCCAAACGGCCGCGTCTAAATGACCTCGCGTCCAAATGCCTGCGTCCAAATGGTCACGTCCATTTGTCCTAGATCGCAGTTTTATAGTAAATTAACATATATTTTATGTGTTAATTACTGTAGATCGACATTAGCAGTAGCTTCATCTAACACAAGAATTTTATTATTTCGCACTATAGCTCTAGCTAAACACACCAGTTGTCTTTGACCTACACTGAAATTAGATCCACCCTCAGACATTTTTGAGTTTAGTCCACGGGGTAAATCTTCAATAACGTCTTTAAGTTCCACCTGATAAGACAATAACCATTATGATCATTCTGTTGTAAAATTTTAAATAAATGTATATATATAATTATACTAATAATTCATAAGCGGTTACCTCATCTAAAGCATTCCAAAGAGCATGATCCGGAAATTCATCAAAAGGATCTAAATTCTTTCGCATTGTTCCAGAAAACAAAACTGGTTCCTGTGGTATAATGGAAATTTTGGAACGCAATTCATGTAGTCCTAATTTATTTATATCTAGATCATCAATACAAATAGAACCTTCATTTAAAGCCAATCTAAATAATGCTCCAATTAAGGATGATTTTCCAGCACCAGTCCTACCAACGATTCCTACCTATAGTTTAATACATTATTAAAATTATAACTGATATCAATTAGAAAATTATTAATAAGATACTTTTTCCATTGGTTCAATTTTAATGTTGAGATTTTTTAAAACATGTGGTGTATCTGGGCTGTAACGTAAATAAAAGTTTTTGAAAACAATTTGTCCTTTTTGAGGCCATTCTTTCGGTGGTTTTTTACCTAAATTTTTTTTTTTAAAATATGTCATTAAAAAAAAAATTGGTTGAATATTACCAGGAGAAGATTCAAGAGCAGATTCTTGAGGAGCATTAGTGTATTCTAGTACTCTTTCAACTGATGTCATCTGATTTTCTAATTCTGCCGTTTGTTTCATTCCCAATTGAAACAATCCAGTTAACCCAATTGCTTGAGTTATAGCCAGACCAACATTTCCACCATAAGTATCTATTATGTTATAAAACAAATAATTTCAAATATTTTATCGGAATAAAATATTATAAAATTAATGATTGTTTTTTGTCTAACTTACTATTGCTGATAACTAGGAAGCTAAATATTATAAAACTTAATAATATAAGACATACAGTATCTAACCAAAAACCAAATGCTCTACTTGAAGTTATATTTAAATACCATGCTGAAGAGTTCAAATCCTAAAATAAGATATAAATTAAAATATTATAAATTTACTTTTTTTTATTTTTATTACTTGACGGTTATCAAATTCTTTAGATAAAATTTGTTCTGCTTCAAATGCCCTTATAGTTGCTAAACCTTGCAGAGATGCTTTTAAATGCATAAATACAGGACTTCTTGCTATTTTAAATTAAAATAATATATTTAAAAATATAAATATATTATAGATTTGGGTTGTAAAATTAAATTACTGTTTTATTCTTACTAACTCCTTCCAACCGTTTGATACTTCGATAAGTTGACAAATAGAAAACTCTGAGTTTGTAAAATATTATTCCAATGATGAATATTGGGAAAATAAGATAAATATTAACAATTCCAATCATAATAATCATTCCCAACAACCTCAGTCCAATCTATTTATTATTGAATCACAATTATAGGATATGTGTCAAATATTAAATGTTTAATATTACTTGTATACAATCTATGAAAATAAATGGTATCGTTTCATCTATTGTACCCATGTCTTTAGAAAATCGGTTAAGAATTCGTCCTATTAATAAAAACTATTAGAAAATAGTACATGCCTAAAAAAGAAATAATTTTAAATATATTTACCAGATGAATTTGTGTTGAAGAAACACATTGTAGCTCTTGTTATAGCATTAAACATTTTATTATGCAAATTCATTGATGCTTTCATACTAAATGATACTAATGTGACAGATCTAAAGAATGTAGCTAATATTATAGAAAATATTAAAATTGCTAAAACTAAGATACATGTTTTTCTAGAAATGTTCGACCACAACAAGGTGCCAGATATTTCATCCGTTGTTGTAGTACTATTGTACGTATTTGCATATGTACTATTAACTACAGTTGTTAAATTACTTATTCCTACGATATGTGAATGTTGAAAAACGTGTTCTTCTAGATTGACCCTAATAAAAAATTGAAATTTACATAAATCTTCATTCAAATATATGTATTTCACAATAGATACCAAAATGTTATCCAATATTCTTCACCAGATATCAAAACTTGAGTGATAATATACGTAAGTAATAAAAATGTTTTAATAAAAACATTTCCCCCAGCAGAATAATATGATGAGTACACAGTAAGTGAAATATTCCCAGATGAACGAGTTTCAGCTACTTCCATTGGTTCTTTTTGAAAATCATCGTACTGTTTACGTTCATCATGGGACAATGCCATTTTATTGTCACTTTGATCAGAATTTTGCTGTGGTAAATTCGACTTTGGATTCATAGAACTAGAATTTGTATACTGAATAGATTCGTTTTCAAAGATATCATTTGTCTCTACAGAAGAACTAAGCAACTTTGTAAAGTCTAAGCCAGAGGCTTGAAGTTCATTATGTGAACCTTCAGCTACAATATTTGCCTGATAAAATAAAAATAAAAATTTACAACTATAAATTAAATTTTATTATTTCGAAAATAAATTATTTATTGATCATAACAAACGACAAAAAATTCATAAGAAACATAAGAACGGTGTTGTTGCATAAAAAATAAAGTTAAAAATTACAACATTTATGTAAATCGAGATGGTGAGATATAGTGGCGTGCCTAGGAATTTTCAATAGGAGCATGGGATGTTATAAGTAATAATATTTATGTTAATTGTTGTGGAAATGCCAAAAATACATTTAAGAGATTTTATGTTTCAAGATTTTTATAATCGTTTTTAGATTATAATTATGTACATTTGTGAATTTTCCTATAATTAAAATAAAATAAAATCGTAACACTCTAATCAGGAAGGGATTAACAGTTAGAGACTCCCCAGTAGTCCTTCATAAGTGCCAAGACTAGTACTAATATTTAAATGTTTGTTCGTCACAATAAACTAAAATACATTTATAAAATACTTATGACTTATACTTACATTTTCCATTAAAATTATTTGATCAACTTTAGTTAGGTATTGTAACTGGTGAGTAATAAGAATACAAGTCTTTTCTTTGAGATAGCCTTAACAAATGTTTATTTAATGCTAACAATGCAACAATTCAAATTCATTACAACATTACCTTTTATGCATTTATCAAATAAATGTTTCCCAACATGTGTGTCAACAGCAGATAGAGGATCATCCAATAAATAAATATCAGCCTGTCTATAAATAGCTCTAAAAGTAAATATTTAAAAAAATTTTTAACCCAAAGTTAAGATTCAGAATTCTTATGTATACGAGTATATGTGTGTTCTGTTATTGAATACTGAATATTTCTCCCAAAAATATGTAATTAAAATGGTTTGAATGTAAACAATTTTATACTGCAGTTAGAACTTCATAAATGATAATAGGTCTTTAAAATTCTTTGACTAAATCATGAACTTTTTTCCGTTATGCATATT
This sequence comes from Sipha maydis, assembly GCA_034509805.1. Lineage (NCBI taxonomy): Eukaryota > Metazoa > Arthropoda > Insecta > Hemiptera > Aphididae > Sipha > Sipha maydis. Next base: position 773,703 of record JASXSY010000243.1, read on the forward strand.
GGAAAAGAAATTTTCTTATTATCATTCTACAAATTTGAAGTTTTTAACAATAACAACTTAATAATCTACTAATATTACAAATTTATGACACCTCTACAATGACACAAGATAAAATGTCACTTAATGACCAACAGGAAATTTATTAAAAAAAAAAAAAAATAATTATGATACAAATAAATAAAAAGGACGCATACTACATGGTGACACACACATGTCGCGTAAATACATAACGAGTACTAAAACGTATCATGTACTGATCACGGATTGATAACAAAAGGAATTGGCATTGTTTAATTACATGCTACATTATTAAACAGGGATTAATTCAATTTTATACAGGACTAAAAGTATAAATAAGTTTTATTATTTATAATAATTTGTAATTACCTTGCTAAATTAATTCTTGCTTTTTGTCCACCACTAAGAGAAACGCCTCTTTCTCCCACAATTGTTCTATCACCATAAGACAATTGTTCAAAATCAGTTTTTAATGCACATACATTTATAATCTAATTTGTGACACGATTAAAGCAAAATAATATATAACTATTAATATAATTGTTGGAACATTTATAAATAATTGTAAGGTACTTTTTTATAACGTTCTTCGTCCATGGGCGAACCAAACAGAATATTTTGCTGAATTGAACCATCAAATAACCATGGTTCTTGTGATGCATATGATATAACACCACATACAGAAATGTTTCCTTTTGCGAGAGGTAATTCTTTTAATATTGCTTGTATTAATGAACTCTAGAATAAAATGGTAATATTAATTAATAATTCAAATAATATTTCTTAGAAATATTTACTTTTCCAGCGCCAACAGGACCGATAATCGCGACTAATCGACCCTGCCTTACAGTTAGGTTGATGTTTTCTAAAGAATTTTCATTTTGAGTATCCGTCCACTTAGCTGTAGCATTGGAAATATCTATTCCTAAATTACTCATATTTTCAGAGTCATCTAAATTATCAAGATTATTAAGTGACACCTCATCATTAATAACGATTGGTTTTTTAACCTCGTCAGCTTTTGAACGAGTGGCTACTTGAGTATTCTTTTCTTCGTACAGGAGAAAGTTCTAAAAAAAAAAAATTGTTCCTATTATATTTCAAGTTGTATTTATCATAATTGATTCTCAAAATCTGATTACACGAATATATTGATTTTATAATAGTATTTACTCATATTTCATTTTTTCCATTTATTTTAAAACTTTAAAATATGTGTGTTTAACAAAAAATGGCACTCAGCAGTGGTACGCACGGTGACAAATTTTCATAAGTTTAAAGGTTCTTAATATTGTCAGGTAGATCCATGAACAACATATGATATTTATACTATTTAGCATTATTTCAGTTTTTTAACTGCTTATAACATATTTTTATTTTTTCTTCTATATTATCATTATCGAAATCTTAACAAAATAAACAACTTTTTTAAATTGTTTCGCAAAGAATAGTAACATCGTATTTATTATTCTGGTATAATTTTTTTCGTATTTGCTAATACTTCACGGTTAAATTAATCAAGTATTTTTAATATTTTTTTTTTTTTTTAAATGTCATTAAATAACATTTTGGAATATATTTATAGACAAAAAATACAGTTTATTATGTGAAAAAATATTTAAAAACATATAAATGTATTCTTTTAATCTGGAGGTAGTCACATTTCTTAGACTGATACAAATAAAAAATGCGGAAGCGTGTGGTACCTTGAAACATCATTGTTTTGTCATTGAATTGCCTTTTAAAATACAGACTGTTTGTCTATCGTTCACTTCCATACAAAAGGCTAATTCTATAGGAATAACTAAGGTAAAGGTTAAGAATAAGATATTAAAATATGCTAGTCAAATTGATGACTTTAATGTATTTATGTGTGTGGGCCCGTTAATCATCATCGTCATCAGTTTCTATCGTGTACAACCCTCCAAGTTATTAAACGCATTGCCATTATTATTGTGTAATACATCACAGCCAAACTTCTTTTTTTTTAAAAAAGGCTGGTTAGCTACGAATACTCATACTTGACGCTTTTTCGATTTCAATTTTAAATTCACTATAAGATCTGTAACTATCTCTTACTATTTGACTAATGTAATCCAGTGGATGGGCAACCTCTGTTATATTGCTCTTCAATGGCACCTTCTATTATTTAATTATTTTAGATTCTGAACGGAGTGATGGAATCTATTGGTTTTACAATGATGTGTGTTTTTTTTTTTTTGTGCCTGTCGACACGATTTGGGGAAGTAAAAATGCTTCGATTGCCTTATGTAGCAAATTTTCTGAAAGGAAAGTGAATCTATTTGGTACTTTGGGGGGTCAAAAGTAAAAAAATTTTCAATATTTTATAAATGCAACGGGAAAAACCCTAAAAAATTTTGGGAAAAACGGGAGTTTTTACGCAAAACCAGTTTTTGACATAATCAAATTTTTTATTTTGCTATATCTCAAAAACTAATTGATGTAAATACTTGAAATTTTCAACAAATGTTTAGATTAGCGTTCTCTATACACCGTTAAATTTATTGAGCTATTTATAGACGATTGAAATTTTCAATTTTTTTAAGTATTTCTTTTTAAAATAACGATAAAATTATTTTGGCCGGCCAGAAAATCTTGAAAATTTAATACAAGGTTTCTTATAAGTGGTTCCTTAACTGATAAAAAAAAATCTTAAATCGTTAGTCACAACTTTTTTTTATAGGTGCTCAAAGTTCCAATTTATACGAAATATGTAAAAATTGCGAAAATTTGCAAGTTATTTTGTAGATAAAAATTCATAAAATTTTTTCTGTTCATACTTAAGGTTCAAAATTTTAACACTAGGTTATCTATAAGCTACTCTTTAAAAATCTTTAAAAAAATTTCTTCCGGACTTAGAGGAAAAAATTTTATGACTGTTTGAAATTTAAATATTTACGAAATTGCATAAAATAACGATTTATTCTCAAACGATTTTAAATATTTGTTATGATTCAAAAAGTATAAGTCGCAGATTTTTGAAATTTTTACCAGCTGTTGAGATTGGTATTTCCTTTATGTCATACTTTTTTCAAAATATTATATTGATTTTTAAGCCACTTATAGGCATTTAAGATATTCGATTTTTTTACATTTTATTTTTATAATCGGTGATTTGTAGTTTGAAGTAATTTGGCTCGTACAAATACTTGAAAATTTAATAGAAGATTCCACAGAAGTAGTTCTTAATGTCATTCAAAAATTATTAAAATCCATAGGCACAATTTTTTTTTTATTAGCGTTTGAACAGCGAATATTGACATAAAATTACATGTAAAATATAATATAATATATAATATTCTAGACTGACCAACTATGTCGCTGTATGCAACTGCCAACCCATCCTAATTAAAAAATATATTTATCGTTTCAAAATAAAATATACTTTTTACAATATTTATAAATAACAATGTATTATATCCTAGACAAACATATCATCTCCGTTCAGAATCGTTTTTCGTATACAATGATACCTATCATTGAATTCAAATTTAACAAATCCATTATAATGACCTATCCTATAGACGAGGTGCACTCCACCCCTTACTGTACAGCAGAGCGAGGCCCATCCGGTTCTTTTTTTAAATATACTTTTTGTAGAAAAATATGTGTTCAATTAAATTGATTCTTTCTGTTTGTTGATTTCTGTTTTAAATATCCCTAAAAAACTTCTTTCTTTTCCAATATTCTGTAAGCTTCTACATTTGTTGTATGCTGTATCCAGCTTATTCTAAGCAACCTTTTCAAATGTCTTAACTCTTAAAGTATTATTTATTTTGTTTTTGTTGTAGTTCCTATCTCATTTCCATGGTATGCTTGAAACACAAGTCTTTAAAAGGTTCTTTCTCAGTTTATATCAATATTTCTGGATATAAATATATTTTTCTTGTTTAGGAATGCAGATTTAACTTGGTTTATTCTGCATATTATCTATCTGGTCCTACGGTCATCATCAAGGATCTTACTTCCTTGATATTATTTATTCACTTGCTATACTATGTTGCCATCTAATGTTATTTAATTTTGAGTTTATTTTTACCACTTAAAACAAGGAATTTCATTTTTTCTTTTTTTATTTTTATATTGTATTAGTTTCTCATCGTTAAGTTCGTGATTTCTAAAATTTTCTGTAAGGCGGCTCTCACACCGGAGCAATAGGCAACGAGCAACTAGCAATCGTCGATTAGCAATAATATTGCTAATTGTTTAATCTCGTAGAAAATAATGAATATTCTCACACCGAAGCAACGCGATGTTTCCTGTTGCGAACTTGTAGCAACATGCGTTGGCAGCGATACGGCTGTCGTGTTGCCGGCCGATATTTATTGACAGTGTTCAGCAATACGAGCTTCGTGTTTGGTATATTATTATTATATGGTACATTTGTGTTACCTCATTTTTAATTTTTCTTAATTTTTCTTAATTAAATTAAAAATGTGTGATGAATCCGCGTTGAACATAAAATTTGTAGAATACGTTGAACAGTATCCATGTATTTATGAAATCACTCGGGATGATCACAGTAATCCTCACATCAGTAATCCTCACAGTAAATCCTCTTTATTGACACATAATTTAGTAATCTTGAGTTAGAACGCTTATCATGCATATCACCATCAAGTACCATTTTTCGTAAATAAGTTTATCAATTTACATTTTGAATAATAATTGATTTAAGCTTGTTAATATGCTGTCTTAATCTAAATTTAATCTATATTTACAAATATAATACCTGTAGTCTTTTAATTGAGATAAATAATTCTGATATTTGTCCAATAGCTACTGGGAAATAAAATGTCATTGTTATTCGCAGTATGTTGTAATATAAAGTTATGACAAAAACCTTAAAAATTTTTACAAGTATTTGAGTTTTACATTAAAAAAATATCAAACTAGTATTTACTTTTTGAGCAGTGATAAAGTTTCCAAGTAAATTATATAATAAAATACAAGAAAACAGTGCAATTTTAGTATGAAATATCAAAAACGATGACATAATACTTCGAACATAAGAAACGGCTCTAATTTGTTGAATTTCCTTCCTAAAAGTAGAAAAAATAAAAAATAAAACTTTTAATTAATTTGTTTAGTTAAGTTTCTGTTTATAATTTGTTGATATGTACATTATTGTTCATTATATATATTAATTATTTTCTTGTAAAGTATGTTTCTCTGTAGATTGTTGTGAAAATATATAAAACAAAATAAATAAAAAATATAAAGTTTCATACTTTCTTGCATATTGTACAAGGGACTGAAATGGTTTTTCCCATGTATACATTTTAATTACTTGTATGCCCGAAATTATTTCATTCATCAAACCTAATCTTTTATCAGTTCTAAGGGCAGTCTTCAGTCGAAGTTCAGAAATCTTTTTTCCCAACCAAACTAAAAATGTAAAAAAAAAAATGTTAATTATGAATAACAAATCTTATTACTTTTATGTATTCAGTGTTCTATATTTATTTTTACTAACCTTGAAATGGAATAAATATAAATATTACAACAACACCAATAACTGACGACATCCCAATTTCTTGCCACAAAAAATATGTGAACACCATTGTTTGTATGGGACTAATCCATAAGTAATGTATCGGCATTATAGCTGTATCAAATCGATTTACATCATTGGATACCAAATTTAATGCATGACCGACCGTGATTTTATCGAGAGCAGATTTACTTAATCGTAATGCCTGTGAATAAAATCATCTTTGATAAGAACCCATATTTAAATTTTTTTGTAATGAGGATAAAATAATTGAAGCTATGTCATATAGTTATGCGTAAAAACTTTCACTACCACTAAAATTATAATAAAGCTCCCAATTTAAAACTGATAAACGCAATAAATTAAAATTATTCTGTAATATGTAAATAAATGTATAAGTAATGGTTGTTAGATATGTTGAAAGCTCAAAACTATAGCTATAAATTGTACCTATTGTCAAAACAAATAATTAATTTAAAATTGTTAAAAAGTAAAATTAACTTTATATTTTTGACTTTATATTTACTTTACGCTTAAGGAACCAATAAATATAATCTAAAAACAAATGACCGCTCGTACTTGCATAATCAGGGTCTCAACTCCTATTAACATATCATTTATATATTAATGGTACTTCAAAAGTTCTTAAGCAAAATATTTTCGTTGAGTTAATTTTTAGTTAACCTATAATTATGAACGAGAAAAGAAAAGGGGATGACATTTTTCTTATACCATACATTTTACCTGCGGACCACGTAAAAATGGTTCATAGGCTGCATTTTGAAACCACTATTTTATGATTTTAACTAGTGATGGGCACTATCGACTAGTCACTATCGAACTATTCGATAGTTGTTCACTATTCGAACTATTTGATAGTCATTCTATAACTATTCGAATAGTTTTTTGACATTTTATGTCTTTTCTTTGGCACATAGTATCGAAAAGCGTTACCGAAAAAGCATTACATATCATTCCTTAGCAACCGTCTCCTAGCAACATTCTAATATTTATATATTTTTTTATATATATATTATTCGATTTTATATATATATATATATATATATATATATATATATATATATATATATATATATATATATATATATATATATATATATCGATTTTTTTTGGATTAACTATTCAATAAACTATTCGAAAAAAGGATCAGGTCATAAATGTGTGTGTGTGAGTGTGAAAGACAGAGAGAAGGTTACTAGGTATATATAGACATTATTATTTTAAATTCCATATTGAATACGAGTCTGCAATGAAGTACCACATTTTATGTCTTTGCCGTCCTTGTCATCATATGTAGCACATAACTATATATAGATTATATTTATAGGGTAATTGATAAAAAATAAAGACACAATTGCTATTAGTAATATTAGTATATAATTTTTGTTATTTTATAACGAAAAAAAATCTTTACAGGTTTCACCGATATATTGTCAATTAAAATTTATTTTTGGCTAATTTACTTTTCCTATGATAAGATACCTAAGTAATAACAATACTGTAATAATAATATTATATTAAGAAATAAGAATACGATGCCGCCGACAATCTTAAGTCCAAAAATACAATAAAGCAACAACCCGTTTGCCGATAAAGGTAAATTCAAATAACTCATGAAGGTGCTTCCTGACTCATGTTGTCATCTTTGTATTTCAAACAATACAAACGTACAACATGATAAAAACCGTTTCACGCAAACGAGAAGCACTTAGGCTATTAATAGTCCACCGAACTATTCGATAATTTTCAGACTATTCGATAGTTTTTCAGACTATTCGATAGTTTTTCAGACTATTTAATAGTTTTTATTAAAAACTACTAATCGATTATGTTAAAAATATTCGAATAGATATTCTATAGTACAAACTATTTGATAGTGTCCATCACTAATTTTAACTAGTGATGGGAATAATCGAATGATTAGTAATCGAAAACAAAAATAATCGAATAATCGAATGATTAGTACCTGAAAAAAAAATAATCGAATAATTAGTAGTCGAAAAACAAAATAATCAAATGATTACTAAATACCTAGTTGAAATAATAATAACACAGGTCTACAAAAAAAATATTTTCAAAAGCTGTCCTAATCAGTTTTTATTTCAAATATGTACACCAAATTTAAATATATTAACTATTTGGTCATACCACGTCACAGTTTTTTACAATTTACAAATGAAATATAGCATATTAACAAAAAAAATTTAAATTTAAAATAATAAAGATTACCTATTTACATAACTATTTTAAACAACTAATATAATATTTACATTAATATTACTTCGTATTTGAAGAATATCTTTGCCTCTTTGAAAAAAAACTTCGTTTAGTCGATTTTATTTTATGTACATAGTGAGTTTCACGTTGCAACATCCAACAATAGTCAGCCATAATGGTAACACTCCAACGCCCTTGGTAGCGTCTCTCCATTTCTTTTATATCCTGGTGAAATCTTTCGCCTTGTTCCTCACTGACGTCTCCCAAATTTTCCGGGAATTTGTCCAAATGTGAATATAGAAAATGCATTTTGATACTCATGTTACAGCCCAAGATACGATAGTTTTCTAACATAGAATTTACTATGGTTACGTAATTTTCACTTTTAATATTTCCAAAAAAATTGTTAATTACTTCATTAAATGAAATCCAAGCATTTTTTCAATAGTTGTCATCGAATTTAAAAATGCATTGTCTTTGCATAATGTTCTTATTTGTGGGCCTACAAAAATACCCTCTTTGAGCTTAGCTTCGGGAAGTTGTGGAAATTTTTTGCATAAATATTGAAAACAATTTTTATTTTTATCTAATGCTTTTACAAATTGATTCATTAGACCCAGTTTTATGTGTAACGGTGGTAATAAAATATTTTTGGGGTCGACTAAATTACTTCGTAATATATTTTTATCTCCTACGATAAGATTATTTCTTAAAGGCCACTGTCTTTGAGTCCAATGTTTGTCACGCGCTCGACTATCCCACTCACAAATGTAACACGGAAATTTTGTATACCCATGTTGTTGACCAAGTAACATACATATTATTTTTAAATCTCCACAAATCGACCATTTGTGTTCTAAATATTTTATTTTTTCGAGAACAAACTTTAGGTTATCGTAAGTTTCTTTAAGATATACTGAATGGGCTACTGACACAGATGCTAAAAATTGCCATTATGTAGTAAAACTCCTTTTGAACTTCGTTTGCTTGAATCAATAAACAGTCGCCATTCATTTTTATTATATTCAATATTTCCTAATTTATTAATCAACTTGGGAATATTGTTACAATATACTAATGATTCCTCTTGAGTAAAATATTGAACATATATAACAATCAATATCACTGGATTCAGATGTTAAAATAGTATCAAGATTGACTGGAGGTAAAGGTATGGGTATAGTAGGTCCATGGGGCATGGGTCTTATAGCAGATCGAATGTCATCGGGATAGATAATATTTTTCTTATTTTTTATATTAAATCCTTGTACATAACATGAACAAAAATAACAATCATCACCATGATTTTTAGGTTCACGCCAAACCATTGGTATTCCGAAACGTAAAGCTTTCTTCTTACCTTTAGTCCAATTTCTAAGGTCTTCGACGCAAATTTTACAAACTTTATGAGGTGCCCATGTTTTATCCTGGTCTCCAATTTTTATTCCAAAATATGCATAGTATGCAAAGGATTGATGTTTTGAATTTGTTTCTTCACCATAAACTCGCCACAAATAAAACAAAAAATGTCTGAACTATTAACGCAGCGTCTTCTTTCCATATTTATAATATATTTTATTATATTATATTTAATAAAATATTTCTAATAGAACACTGACAATAATATATACTTACTATTGAAACTGTGACACTAAATGATAAAAATAAAGTTATAATAAACACATTTACCTCCGAGCTTATTTTATCAGTTTTTTCCTAATTGACGATCCTGTATAGTCGAATATACAGATATACCTACCTAATATAAAAACCACTATATCTTTATTCATTATGATAAAATGTATGGATTAAGATATGGTTTTCAATTGTAACTATGTATTAATATCATAACGATAACATATAATAAAGAATTAACTGTTCGTAAGCTATTTGTGCATAATGTTAATTGGTAATAACGGGATAACTTTAGAACTTTAAGTGATAGACAAAAAATTGTAATATTTTTGAAATTAGTGTCAAAAAATACATATAAATCAGTTATTAAATTTTAAACAGTAAAATCTTTGTAGACCTGTGTAATCGAATGATTAGTAAATGGCTGAAATAAAAATAATCGAGTATTTATGGTTTATGATTTACATTGCTTGAACTGGTCATATAAATAATTAAATGGTTATTTATAAGTGAAAATATAAAATGCATTTTCAATCCAAATATTTATATTTTATATGTATTATACCGATTAGTGAGGTGATTACCAATACCGGGAATTATACTAATGAGTAATGATTAAAATAAATAACTATACAATAATGGACAGTCGCATTCTTAATTTAGTACCCTAGACCTAAATCTTAGAATAACAACAAAGGAAAATAAATATTACAATTTATTACAAACAATAATTATTATTACAATTATTGCCACTTTTCATCAGAATTAATTATTTTAAATATATTTTAGATTCTGAACGGAGTGAAGAATGTATTGATTTTACAATGATGTGTGTTTTTTTTTTTTTTTTGTGTCTGTCGACACGTTTTGGGGCAGTAAAAATGCTTCGATTGCCTTATGTAGCAACTTTTCTGAAAGGAAAGTGAATCTATTTGGTACTTTGGGGGGTCAAAAGTTAAAAATTTCCAATATTTTTTAAATGCGACGGGAAAAACCATAAAAAAATTTGGGAAAAACGGGAGTTTTTCCGCAAAACCAGTTTTCGACATAATCAAATTTTTTATTTTGCTATAACTCAAAAACTAATCAATGTAAATACTTGAAATTTTCACCAAATGTTTAGATTAGCGTTCTCTATACACCATTAAATTTTCAAAGTATTTTGACTTTTATGAAGCTATTTATAGACAATTGAAATTTTCAATATTTTTAAGTATTTTTTTTTTAAATAACGATAAAATTTTTTTGGCTGCCTAGAAAATCTTGAAAATTTAATACAAGGTTTCTTATAAATTGTTCCTTAACTGATAAAAAAAAAATCTAAAATCGTAAGTCACAATTTTTTTTTAGAAGTGCTCAAAGTTCCAATTTATACGAAATATGTAAAAATCACGATAATTTGCAAGTTATTTTGTAGATAAAAATTCATAAAATTTTTTCTGTTCATACTTAAGGTTCAAAATTTTAACACGAGGTTATCTATAAGCTACTCTTCAAAAATCTTTAAAAAAATTTCTACCGGAATTAGAGGAAAAAATTTTATGACTGTTTGAAATTTAAATATTTACGAAATTGCATAAAATAGCGATTTATTCTCAAACGATTTTAAATATTTTTTATAATTCAAAAAGTATAAGTCGCAGATTTTTGAAATTTCTACCAGTTGTTAAGATTGGTATTTTCTTTTTTTCATATTTTTTTCAAAATATTATATTGATTTTTAAGCCACTTATAGGCATTTGAAATATTCGATTTTTTTACATTTTATTTTTATAATCGGTGATAGACTCGTAAAAAATACTTGAAAATTTAATAAAAGATTCCACAGAAGTAGTCCTTATTGTCATTCAAAAATTATTAAAATCCATAGGCACAATTTTTTTTTATAAGCGTTTGAACAGCGAATATTGACATAAAATTACATGTAAAATATAATATAATGTATAATATTCTAGACTGACAAATGATATCGGTTTTTTTAAAATGCCCTAACTCAAAAACGAAAAACCGCAACAACTTGAAATTATCATTAAATCTTTATATTGACGTTTTCTATACATGGTTAAAATTTCAAAGTATTTTGACATATTTTGACTTATTTATAGACAATTTAAATTTTCGGTTTTTCTAAATTTTTCGTTTAAAAATAAAATATACTTATATAATATTTATAAATAACATTGTATTATATTCTAGACTAACATATCATCTCCGTTCAGAATCGTTTTTCGTATACAATGATACCTATCATTGAATTCAAATTTAACAAATCCATTATAATGACCTATCCTATGAAGAGTCGCACTCCACCCCCAAGTGTACAGCAGAGCGAGGCCCATCCGGTTCTTTTTTTTTTTTTTTTTGTGTCTGTCGACACGTTTTGGGGCAGTAAAAATGCTTCGATTGCCTTATGTAGCAACTTTTCTGAAAGGAAAGTGAATCTATTTGGTACTTTGGGGGGTCAAAAGTTAAAAATTTCCAATATTTTTTAAATGCGACGGGAAAAACCATGAAAAAATTTGGGAAAAACGGGAGTTTTTACGCAAAACCAGTTTTTGACATAATCAAATTTTTTATTTTGCTATAACTCAAAAACTAATCGATGTAAATACTTGAAATTTTCACCAAATGTTTAGATTAGCGTTCTCTATACACCATTACATTTTCAAGGTATTTTGACTTTTATTAAGCTATTTATAGACAATTGAAATTTTCAATATTTTTAAGTATTTTTTTTTTAAATAACGATAAAATTTTTTTGGCTGCCTAGAAAATCTTGAAAATTTAATACAAGGTTTCTTATAAGTTGTTCCTTAACTGATAAAAAAAAATCTAAAATCGTAAGTCACAATTTTTTTTTATAAGTGCTCAAAGTTACAATTTATACGAAATATGTAAAAATCACGATAATTTGCAAGTTATTTTGTAGATAAAAATTCATAAAATTTTTTCAGTTCATACTTAAGGTTCAAAATTTTAACACGAGGTTATGTATAAGCTACTCTTCAAAAATCTTTAAAAAAATTTCTACCGGAATTAGAGGAAAAAATTTTATGACTGTTTGAAATTTAAATATTTATGAAATTGCATAAAATAGCGATTTATTCTCAAACGATTTTAAATATTTTTTATAATTCAAAAAGTATAAGTCGCAGATTTTTGAAATTTCTACCAGCTGTTAAGATTGGTATTTCCTTTATGTCATATTTTTTTCAAAATATTATATTGATTTTTAAGCCACTTATAGGCATTTAAAATATTCGATTTTTTTACATTTTTTTTTTATAATCGGTGATAAAAAAAATTTGGCTCGTACAAAATACTTGAAAATTTAATAGAAGGTTCCACAGAAGTAGTTCTTAAAGTCATTCAAAAATTATTAAAATCCATAGGCACAATTTTTTTTTATAAGCGTTTGAACATCGAATATTGACATAAAATTACATGTAAAATATAATATACTGTATAATATTCTAGACTGACAAAGATATCGGTTTTTTTTAAAATGCTCTAACTCAAAAATGAAAAACCGCAACAACTTGAAATTTTCACCAAATCTTTATATTGACGTTCTCTATACATGGTTAAGATTTCAAAGTATTTTGACTTTTATTATGCTATTTATAGACAATTGAAATTTTCAATATTTTTAAGTATTTTTTTTTTAAATAACGATAAAATTTTTTTGGCTGCCTAGAAAATCTTGAAAATTTAATACAAGGTTTCTTATAAGTTGTTCCTTAACTGATAAAAAAAAATCTAAAATCGTAAGTCACAATTTTTTTTTATAAGTGCTCAAAGTTACAATTTATACGAAATATGTAAAAATCACGATAATTTGCAAGTTTTTTTGTAGTTAAAAATTCATAAAATTTTTTCTGTTCATACTTAAGGTTCAAAATTTTAACACGAGGTTATGTATAAGCTACTCTTCAAAAATCTTTAAAAAAATTTCTACCGGAATTAGAGGAAAAAATTTTATGACTGTTTGAAATTTAAATATTTATGAAATTGCATAAAATAGCGATTTATTCTCAAACGATTTTAAATATTTTTTATAATTCAAAAAGTATAAGTCGCAGATTTTTGAAATTTCTACCAGCTGTTAAGATTGGTATTTCCTTTATGTCATATTTTTTTCAAAATATTATATTGATTTTTAAGCCACTTATAGGCATTTAAAATATTCGATTTTTTTACATTTTTTTTTTATAATCGGTGATAAAAAAAATTTGGCTCGTACAAAATACTTGAAAATTTAATAGAAGGTTCCACAGAAGTAGTTCTTAAAGTCATTCAAAAATTATTAAAATCCATAGGCACAATTTTTTTTTATAAGCGTTTGAACATCGAATATTGACATAAAATTACATGTAAAATATAATATACTGTATAATATTCTAGACTGACAAAGATATCGGTTTTTTTTAAAATGCTCTAACTCAAAAATGAAAAACCGCAACAACTTGAAATTTTCACCAAATCTTTATATTGACGTTTTCTATACATGGTTAAGTCTTCAAAGTATTTTGACATATTTTGACTTATTTATAGACAATTTAAATTTTCGATTTTTCTAAATTTTTCGTTTAAAAATAAAATATACTTATGTAATATTTATAAATAACATTGTATTATATTCTAGACTAACATATCATCTCCGTTCAGAATCGTTTTTCGTATACAATGATACCTATCATTGAATTCAAATTTAACAAATCCATTATAATGACCTATCCTATGAAGAGTCGCACTCCACCCCCAAGTGTACAGCAGAGCGAGGCCCATCCGGTTCTTTTTTTTTTTTTTTTTGTGTCTGTCGACACGTTTTGGGGCAGTAAAAATGCTTCGATTGCCTTATGTAGCAACTTTTCTGAAAGGAAAGTGAATCTATTTGGTACTTTGGGGGGTCAAAAGTTAAAAATTTCCAATATTTTTTAAATGCGACGGGAAAAACCATGAAAAAATTTGGGAAAAACGGGAGTTTTTACGCAAAACCAGTTTTTGACATAATCAAATTTTTTATTTTGCTATAACTCAAAAACTAATCGATGTAAATACTTGAAATTTTCACCAAATGTTTAGATTAGCGTTCTCTATACACCATTACATTTTCAAGGTATTTTGACTTTTATTAAGCTATTTATAGACAATTGAAATTTTCAATATTTTTAAGTATTTTTTTTTTAAATAACGATAAAATTTTTTTGGCTGCCTAGAAAATCTTGAAAATTTAATACAAGGTTTCTTATAAGTTGTTCCTTAACTGATAAAAAAAAATCCAAAATCGTAAGTCACAATTTTTTTTTATAAGTGCTCAAAGTTACAATTTATACGAAATATGTAAAAATCACGATAATTTGCAAGTTATTTTGTAGATAAAAATTCATAAAATTTTTTCAGTTCATACTTAAGGTTCAAAAAAATTTCTACCGGAATTAGAGGAAAAAATTTTATGACTGTTTGAAATTTAAATATTTATGAAATTGCATAAAATAGCGATTTATTCTCAAACGATTTTAAATATTTTTTATAATTCAAAAAGTATAAGTCGCAGATTTTTGAAATTTCTACCAGCTGTTAAGATTGGTATTTCCTTTATGTCATATTTTTTTCAAAATATTATATTGATTTTTAAGCCACTTATAGGCATTTAAAATATTCGATTTTTTTACATTTTTTTTTTATAATCGGTGATAAAAAAAATTTGGCTCGTACAAAATACTTGAAAATTTAATAGAAGATTCCACAGAAGTAGTTCTTAATGTCATTCAAAAATTATTAAAATCCATAGGCACAATTTTTTTTTATAAGCGTTTGAACAGCGAATATTGACAAAAAATTACATGTAAAATATAATATAATGTATAATATTCTAGACTGACAAAGATATCGGTTTTTTTTAAAATGCTCTAACTCAAAAACCAAAAATCGCAACAACTTGAAATTTTCACCAAATCTTTATATTGACGTTCTCTATACATGGTTAAGATTTCAAAGTATTTTGACATATTTTGACTTATTTATAGACAATTTATATTTTCGATTTTTGTTAAATTTTTGTTTTTAAACATCTATAAAATTTAATTGATTGAGCGAAAACTCTTGAAAATTTTATACTAGGTTTATAATAAGTTAAACTTATCGTAACTAAAAAATATCGGTGATTGGTTAACTCAATTTTTTTTTATAAGCCCTTAATTCTCAAATTTGTATAAAATGTGTAAAAATCACGATAATTTGCATGTTATTTTGTAGATAAAAATTCATAAAATTTTTTTTGTTCATACTTAAGGTTCAAAATTTTAACACTAGGTTATCTATGAGCTACTCTTCAAAAATCTTTAAAAAAATTTCTACCAGACTAAGAGGAAAAAATTGTACGACTGTTTGAAATTTAAATATTTACGAAATTGCATAAAATAGCGATTTATTCTCAGACGATTTTAAATATTTGTTATAATTCAAAAAGTATAAGTCGCAGATTTTTGAAATTTCTACCAGCTGTTAAGATTGGTATTTCTTTTATGCAATATTTTTTTCAAAATATTATATTGATTTTTAAGCCACTTATAGTCATTTAAAATATTCGATTTTTTTACATTTTATTTTTATAATCGGTGATAAAAAAAATTTGGCTTCTACAAAATACTTGAAAATTTAATCGAAGATTCCACAGAAGTAGTTCTTAATGTCATTCAAAAATTATTAAAATCCATAGGCACAATTTTTTTTTATAAGCGTTTGAACATCGAATATTGACATAAAATTACATGTAAAATATAATATAATGTAGAATGTTCTAGACTGACAAATGATATCGGTTTTTTTAAAATGCCCTAACTCAAAAACGAAAAACCGCAACAACTTGAAATTATCATTAAATCTTTATATTGCCGTTTTCTATACATGGTTAAAATTTCAAAGTATTTTGACATATTTTGACTTATTTATAGACAATTTAAATTTTCGGTTTTTCTAAATTTTTCGTTTAAAAATAAAATATACTTATGTAATATTTATAAATAACATTGTATTATATTCTAGACTAACATATCATCTCCGTTCAGAATCGTTTTTCGTATACAATGATACCTATCATTGAATTCAAATTTAACAAATCCATTATAATAATGACCTATCCTATAAGCGAGGTGCACTGTACAGCAGAGCGAGGCCCATCCGGTTCTTTTTTAGTTTTTATTTTAAGAACATCTGAAATTAATATATCCGGTGTATCTTAATCCCACGTTAGTTTCACGATTAGTTTAGTAAACAGGTAGTGAGATAAGAAAAGCATTCGATTATTTTTACCATCACATGTTTATTTTGTCATGGTTTTCCCTACTAATTTTTATCATATGAATGTTTTATTCGATTAATTCATTCGAATGATTTTATTCAAATGATTCATTCGATTACTTTATCATTCGAATGATTCATTCGATTATTTTATCATTCGAATGATCCATTCGATTATTATATCATTCGAATGATTTTTAAAATAATCGAATTGTTCGATTATTCAAATAATCGAATGTTTCAATTATTTCATTCGATTATTCCCATCACTAATTTTAACGTCATTTTTAAATTATACTATTTTTCATAGCTTAGTATTAACGTGTTAAAAATTAAAAATATGTTAAAACGTTAAATTAATAATAACTTTGTTATTTATTCATTACTTTATTTTGGAAATATATTTTAATTTAATAAGTTATTTTTTGAATGTATAAGATGTATTAACTTCAAGTTAATTCAAATTATCTCGCCCATATCAATATTACTATTGATATATGAAGTATACAATATATGTATATAAATATAAATGATTCCCACATTTAGAAAACAGTTAATTGTGTATCTGATAAACTCTCCTGCAACTTATTAAAGTAGCTGATGTTGAAATAATCTGTACTTTTGTTATCATTAAAAAATTAAGTACAAATATTGAACTAGAGTATTTTTATAAATTTAAGTGGTACCTTTTCTATTTATTCTATTATTAATATATTACTGAAATATATGGTATATATATTCCAAATATATATATGAGTGGTGGGAGAATTGATAAGGTACTCAATCTTTTCTATTTTCTAAACGTGGGAATAACTCCGAGCTTCAAAAATATTCAAACTGATACATTTTATAGAAATGCTATTTTTAATACCGATGAGAAAGTGAAATTTTTTTTTTTAATTAAGTTTTTTTTTTTTTCATCAATTCATTTCAAATTGGTTAACACTTATCATAACGAATTAAAAAAAAATTAATTTGTCCAGCCTTGCTATTTCAATATATTTTTTTTTAAATTTGCAATACGTTAAAAAGCTTTTTAAAAAATAATAACCCTTTAAAATTCAGAGTATAGCTTAATTTAAAAGCTGTATATAACAAGATAAGCTGTAATGATTAAAAGGACCGCAAAGGTACCTTATTATAAGTTAGAAAACATGTGGATACGCGCATCTTCATGCCCATATGCACCGTCAGCATATCGTAGGCGATAGAACCAAAAGTCTTCAATGCAATGGCTACAATCAAACAAAATCCATAAAATATCCCATTAAATCGAGAAGACTGATCTGGTGGCATATTTGGTTTAAATTGTGCGATTATACGGCCCAGAAATATTGACTGACAAACACTGTAAGTAATAAAGAAAATAAGAAAAGAGCTACATAATTTTCAATATTATTAATGATAAAATAGTATAACGGATTTAAGAATCGGAAACTTTCATAAAAATAATATTTTATATAGTTAAACCTTTTAACGCAACTTTAATATACGAATATATGAAGTATTTCATATGTTAACGTAATCAGTAACAAATTTATTTTTTAATGGGGATTTTTGAAAAAATGCTTAGTTACCCTTCAGTTTAAATAGACGAAATACAAGTAATTACTTCAATAATATTCTAAGCCGGTGATTTTCAACAGATACCTGCAATCACTTTCCGATGATTGGAAAATAAGTACTGTTTGGCAATGAATTTATTTTGACGTACATAACCCCGACCCCCCGCATTAGAATAATACATTTTTTCTATGCCAATATTTAGTATGTAATTAGCATGTATTTGCATGGCCAGTCCCAAACCTCAAGTGTTATCCGTTGGTTCGCAAAATCAATAAAACCGATTTGCACGTGTCCCCAGCTCCTCCCCGACACAAAATTTTCTTCACGCCAACATTTAGTATTTATTTCCATGGCCGGTCCCAAAACTCTAGACTTTGTTAGTTATTAAAATTATAGTAATTAATGCAATAAAACTACATAATGGTTAAAAGGCTTACCTTTTATGTTTGATTGTTATATTATTCTATGACATTTGATAATTACTAATTTTGTGAACAATTAAAATAATGTGTAGTTAATGTATAATTACCTATATTATTTATAATTTAATAGTTGACAGTATTCTATGAAATACATGTAAAATAAAATGCAAAGTATAATATTATTCATTTAATTTATAACGTTACTTTGCTTAGATAAAATTGTTATATAAATTATTGTTCAGTAGATAAAAATTTTACTATACCATTGGTGTTTATATTTAATTCTTATATTATTATTATTTATACAACTATGATTTCAATAAATAATCTAAGTATTTATACTATTAAAAGCTGCTATATAATAAAATGACTTTGGGTCTATAAATAGTATTAAGTTTTTATCCATAAATAGCCAATATTTTATATTTATAATAAGTTTAACACGTGCAAATAGGTTTTATTGATTTTGCGAACCAACGGATAACACTAGAGGTTTAGGACCGGCCATGCAAATAATGCTAATTACATGCTAAATATTGGCATAGAAAAAACATTTAAATTTATTATTTATGGTAGGTGGGGGTGCTGGAGACACGTGTCTCCACCCCACATCTTTTTTTTGTTACCATGCCTAAATAAAAATCATGCAAACTATAAAAGTTAGCATGCAAATATGTACATGCTAAATATTGGCACAAAAAAATGTATTATTCCAATGTGAGGGGGGGGGGGGTATCGGGGTTACGTACGTTTTATTTTAGGTATTAGTAGGGTAGTGGACATGTTCTAAGAGTACGGATCTTAGATATTGCATAAAAACTAGAAAAATAATTAAAAAATATAGATACTTCATGATAATCACTATTTATGAAATAAGTATAAAGATATTGGAAGTAATAATTCGCAATATCAGTCTGAAACATAAGAAATTAAATGCTTTATATTCCTTGGGTATTGATAATTTTATTTGCGTGGTAATAATTTTAAAAACAAATCTAAATTTACAGAAGAGTCTACTTAAATTATTCACATCAAACACATCTATGTAATATAATAATGAATAATATGTCATAAATTTGAGTTAAACGAGAATATATATATATATATCAAAAATATATTGAGGTAATATATTTTAAAAATGTTATAAAATAAGTAACAAATTATCATTAAATATTAAAACTAATTTTTATTTTGCTACCAAAATATATGATGGTCAATCAATGCATTTTTTATAACTCAGATAGATTTAAAATTTCTAATGTAACACTAGTAAAAAAAACTTTTCTATTTAAAATAATTTAAGAAATTTCGATTACATAATAATTTAAAACTTTTTTGTATTTATACAATTCTAAAAGTATTTAACAATCCAGCTATACTATAACATTTTTTATATATTGGTTATTGACTTTTTAAATATAATTTAATTCAATTACCATAATACAGTTTCGATAATCAAGAGTAGAAATCCGTACAACATCAATTTAGGTCCAAACATTTCAAGTAAAGCTCTTAACAAACTAGGATGTCTATTTGACTCTTTTGCTTTAGCCAACTCTATTCTCCATTTCCTTAAATCAGACAGATTCAACTTTTAATAAAATAAATGAAGAGAATATTCTTAAATAAATTTACTTTTCTAATTCATTCCCTAATAATGACGATGAATGATCTTTAAGAGTTGAATACAAATCATTTATCTCTAAATCTCTTTTTTTCCCTGTTTGAAAGAGCTTCAAAATCCACCTGAATAAAATGAAACAAAAACAAAATGAATATTTTTTATAAAACCTTTTTTTAGATCAAATTTATCTGTAATTGTTACACTTTAAGCAGAATGGGAGAGTTTTTGGTTTTACCATGAGTATATTTTTTATTACAGTATGTTAAATTTTTTTCGATTAGACTGATTTCTTAGACCAACAACTTTCTTTTTTTTATTTCTGAAAGAAAATGTTTTAAGTTGATATAAGTCTAAATGTACTCTAATAAAATCGCAAAAAATTGTAACATTTTGCATATAAAAATGTATATAACTATTAATTTTAAAATATAAGACAAAGTATATATATTTACAAATGGATACAATATTCGTCATTTATTTTCTTCATATTTTTTTTAAAAAAAGATTTCCAGAAAATTTAAAAAATCAAATGTTATTCATCCGAATTTGTATACAAATTTCGATTAAACAATATAAGTTATTTTCTTGAAAAATATTAACCGTATGTTAATATATTAATATTAAACATTGGTACATAATTTCAATTACATAAATTAAATTCACCTACATTAATCACACGTTTCTGTATCTCAACTGATTCCTATGAGGCCGTATTTCACCCAATTAATATTATATATATATACTCGTATATAGAAAAATATTTTTTACAATAATATTCGAATTCTCTTCATTTTAGACATATTTTTGTGAAAAACAACTAAAATTTTCAAAAATGTTTGTCAGTTTTCCTCTATTATTGAGAACACTACTGGAAAATGAAAAAATTTAACAGCCAAGTGCACAAAATTTGTCATCGGGAAAAAAATCATTTAACTATAGGACTATTACTTAGCAGGTCGAAATCGTCTTCACAGAAAGAATAAAGACAAATAAATAAAAACTCACCATGGTATAACAAGAAAAAAATTCTCTTTTCCATTTAAAATATAAAATGTCTAATAAAAGATCTGATATTTTTATAAATAAAATAACTTTAAATTTAAACTAATTTAATTGTTAATTTAAAATATAAACTGTACAGGTTAGACTTAACTATTAACTACTGCAAAATATACATGTACGTATATATTTATTTTATACTCTTTAATTATCCTTATTCTATAATAACTTACCCAAAGGTGAGGATTTCGAAAAAATTAGCATTAGCCCTAGGATGTGGAGGCCGCTCCTCTTTAAGACCACCATACATTTTTATCCTAAAATAAAACGAAGTACTAAATATTGCATTTTTCAATTTTTAATATTACTTCCATCGCTATTACCAAATTAATTACTAATTATCTATTAATACAAATATATTAATTTGTTATTTAATTTTTTAAATATTAATTATTATATGTTTTGTTAACCTTAATAGAATTCAGTTCATACTTAATTTATAAATTAAATATCTCAATATGCATTCCAGATAATACTGAAATTGTACTAAAATGTTGTGTTAAATATTCGTACGATCGATATTCAATTGTTAAAATCGAGTGGAAATGAACTACGTAAAAATTATTTTAAAGTATTATACAGAACAATAAAATAGTTTTCAGAGTATAATATTATTAACAATATATTAACCAACGAAAATAACTTAATGAGAAGTTTAAATTATTTTTAATATTTTTTTAACATTATGATTATAAGGCTTAAGAATAAATATCCCTATTTTCCTTGGTCACGGCATCACGTGTGAACGGCTTCGCTAATTCATTTTTTAGATTCTGAACGGAGTGATGGAATCTATTGGTTTTACAAAGATGTGTGTTTTTTTTTGTGTCTGACACCTTTTTTGGCAGTAAAAATGCTTCGATTTGCTTAAACAGCAACTTTTCTGAAAGGAAAGTGAATGTAGATGGTACTTTGACAAGTCAAAAATCCAACTTTTTCAATACTTTTTAAAAAAATCAAAAAAACGATAAAAAAATTACGAAAAAACGGAAAATTTTACGCAAGATCACGTTTTTACAAATTACATTTTTTTTAAATGCTCTAACTCAAAAACCAAAAATCGCAACAACTTGAAATATTCACCAAATCTTTATATTGGCGTTTTCTATACATGGTTAAGTTTTCAAAATATTTTGACATATTTTGACTTATTTATAGACAATTTAAATTTTCGATTTTTCTAAATTTTTCGTTTCAAAATAAAATATACTAATAACAATATTTATAAATAACATTGTATTATATTCTAGACAAACATATCATCTCCGTTCAGAATCGTTTTTCGTATAAAATGATACCTATCATTGAATTCAAATTTAACAAATACATTATAGTGACCTATCCTATGAAGAGTCGCACTTCACCCCCAAGTTTACAGCAGAGCGAGGCCCATCCGGTTCTTTTTTTTTTTTAATCTCCGCTTATGTGTTAAATCAACAATTTATAATTATTTCCCAATATTATAAACATAACAATTTCATAATTTTATTTACTTATAAATTCTATTGTGGACTTAGTGCATTTTTACATTGTTGATACTATTTCCATGAAATATCTATTGCGTTACACACATACGACAATGTACTATAAAAATATAAAATATAAATTAAATATTGTTTTAACTTTTTCAACAAAATTAATTTAAACTGTTGAAATACAATTATACACTTTTATTAATTAGATAGTCATAAGTTAATTGTTATCATTACCTATTTTATTAATTATAGTTTTTGGCCGCGGCATCGTTAGCAAAAAGTGCAATAAAGCTTTAAAATATATTTTTAACCAATACTTATATCTACAAAACTACTTCGTAGACAATATTCTTCATTTATAAGTTAGTAAGAGCTAAAATCACCAAGCTACTGGGTGAGATTATGCGTAAGCAAGCTACGTATAATTATTTACCCATGTGAAAACCCGTATTTTCTCAAGTATATTCCCGCAAATTTTAGAGTATGGCCTGTGACTTCGAGGGGAAACTTTAACCGTCTAAATTCTAACGGAATATCGATTTGGAATGAATGAAAGGAAGTCATGTTGTAAATACAGTTTTCTCCATGTGCACATCCCGTTAAAACTGTGATTTCCACTAAATTGCGATGTAAGGTTTTTTTGACTTTTATCTTGGTCCCGTTATACAGTTTAGGTGGTTTAACATTTTACAATACAGTAACATATTAAAAGTTTCCACACGCAGAATAAACCTATAGCATAGCATACCTAGTGGTTTAAACGAGTTTAAAAATTGTACTAGATTACTATTAGTATAGTATATGTTAACCAACGTGTTTATCAAAACGTATACTTTTTCTTCGCTCACAAAGACATCAGTAGCGTATCATTGACAGCCGCCATTTGTTTGTATTTTTGGGTAAGTATGACACGTTTATAAATCCATTCTATAGGGTTATCGTGAGTATAAGCAATATCTGAATGCATTTTTGTTATTAATTCATGAATCTTAGTTACAATAGTGCACACATTTATCGGGATGATTTTCATTTCATCAATTGCTAATTTCAAGTAGATTTGCAAATCTACTAGCAAACTTTCCTTCCCAAATGTACCCTCATATTAATGATATAAATGAATATGAATGTACATGTACTCATATAAATTAATTTTAAATTCATTACATACAATTCTGTCATATTAGAAATAAGTAATAATAGGTAATTCTGAATAAGAATGTTTTAAAGGTGGTAGATTATGAATTCGTTCAATTTAATTTTTAAATTTAATTTAAAAAAAAGTATATTTTTTCAAAAATAATTTATTTAAAATGGAATAAATTAGGATTAAAATTCTAAATGTAGAAATTATTGATCCAATTGATGAAATTATATTTCATAATAAAAAATTATTTGGATAATCAGAATATTGTCATAGTATACCATTTAATCCTAAAAAATTTTGAAGAAAAAATGTTAAATTTACTCCAATAAATATAAAAATAAATTGAATTTTTAAAATTAAGTTAATTATAGAGAATTCTTTAAATATTAGGAATCAATGAACCTAAGAATCATCAACTACCCATTTACCCTTATATTCTAGTGTGTAAATTCTGATAATCTTCAAGTAACCCTAGAACCTTATACATGGATTAAAATATGGAATACAACTGATCAATTACAGTTTTCAACTGTAATGATATTCATACAGCGTCACAAAAAACTAATATAAATATCAACAACAAGTACATACAATTTAAGTACAAAAATTGTCACATAAAATGTAACAATACATATACCAATATTACTCAAAAAATCCATATTAAATAATTAAAACAAATTATATTGATGAACAACACAATTAATATCATCAATAAAAATGTAAAAGTTAATTATAAGATTGTCGGTATGAAACACAAAAAATGTACAAAAAAGAGAATAACATCACTTAAATATTTACAATATAATTGTATCAAATTATATTAATGAATGTCACGACCATTAGAATCAATAGGGATATAAAAAATATATATTAAAATGTACAATATATTTAAGTTAAGCTATTAATAATTGATATTATAATTAAACTAAATCTAAACTTAACAATTATATTAAATATGTATAAGTGTATACCAAGTTGTGGTATACATAAATGCAATCTTTATATAACCAAATTATATCGTATCAATAAACATTAAAATTAACGACAATAACAAGTACACGAGAAATGACATACAAAGGCTAAAAAACAACACATCGCCACGCAGTCTCATTCTCAACGTAGTTGAAGACCCCATTAATAAATACTTTCACCGCATGCAATTCCCGTGTACTTGTCATATTTGTTAGTGTTAAAAGCGTCACAATTCTTGTGTTTAAATTGATCCTCTAATCGCAAGACATCTTCGAATCACTAATATATTACTATTTCGTTCTGTGGACTTTCAGCTACGAGATCATAATATATCAAACATCAAGCTACTATTCTCATATAGAAGGTAAATGGAACATTTAATAAATAAACATATATAATAAAAATCTACCAAAGACGTAGAATTCCCGATCGCTCGAATCATCAACTTCACATAAGTGTCTTTGAGTCAATCCCACGTCCCCTAAAGCTCTGATCATAATAAATATATATATATCTAAAATACTTATAGGACATTGGGTTACGGCACTGCAGGCTAGATCCCCATTCCTAATATTTACTTTAGATTTCTAATCATAACATTCTTGATTAATATCTTATTATAAGGTAATACAACCTGATAAAAATAGGGTACCAAGGAAGTAACTACCAAAACGTAGTCACCTCAGAATCATTTACAAAGATAATTCTCCCTTAAACTATAACATCTCTCTCCGGTTTCCCCTTTACAATATATTTGGTTTATTACAAATGCTTCAAACGAAATTGGGCCTCGAATTTTATGAAAAAGTATACAATTGTAGGTATAACATTTATTTCTGTTATTTAAACTTTTTCTTGTCTCAAGCGTAATATTATGCTAGTAAGTTTAAGTAAAGCAATGTTTTTTGCAATGTCTACCAGTAAACAGAAGTTACAAATATTCCTTACAGAAATCTTCAAATACAAGTCCATCCTTAAACAAATATTGTATGCGATAATGAAAAAAAAATTGGTATATATTTTAAAGATTTAAATACTGAATACTGATATATCTTAAAATTGGTAATTTGTAAATTATATATTAGAATAGTATAAACTATAAAAAACAAAAAAGTTATTTGAAAAAAGATTTTTCGTTCAGTGCCAATGATGAGTAAATGTTTCACTTATTTAGTCCTCTTCTTAATCCTAAATAATTGGTAGTATATCTAATCAACAGCGTGCCCAAAATTTTGAAACGGAGGAGGCTCCAAGAAGTAGAAAGAACAGATTAATATAGAGTCCTGATAAGTCATAAACAAAAAAAAAGTTAATTGGAAATAATAGGTCTTATGCACTAATAAACTACTAATGAGACATAAAACAAGTACAATGGTGAAGTTGTGAAAATAATATATATATAATATATTTAATTGATAATAATATAAAAATATGTGTTTTGGCAGTGCAGAGCTAAATAAAAATACTATAAATATTATTATAATACTATATCTTGGTCCGATAGGGAGGGGGTTAAATCCTTATTTCCCCTCTTGGGCCTGTCACTGTATCTAATTGATAATTGGTATTTTTTTTTCTAGGAACCCGAAGCGTAAAATGCATCAACATTCCAGTTCCTGGTTACGATATTCACAATAATAAAAGTAATAATAATAATAATAATAATAATAATAATAATAATAATAATACGGTGATATTACCCATGCGCCGCAATAGAATCCTCACAATATCGTAAATATATTTATACATGATATAACGGCGACAAGACGATGCGCGATCTCGGACTCGTACATCGCAATACACGGTCAATCTAATTAAATAAACGACGCTACACAACGTAACCGAACGTACGACGTACTCAGATAATATACATTACATAATATTAGAAAAAGATCGACCGTGCCGTAATTGATCAGAGCCACAAGAACACAGCGTGACGCGGTTAACCGTCACAGGTGCTCACGTGTTCACAATTGCTACAAAACCGGTGTTAGCGCATGAGCAGGAATGGTGGGCGACGGCTGACCAAGGTTTATAGATAATAGTATAATAGTAATAATACTATTATCTATAAACCTTGACGGCTGACGGCAATAACTAAAGTTCGCAGATTATCGCACTGCGCTAATGGGGCTTGGGTCAGTTGAGTGAAAAGCACTTGTCCGAAAAATGATAAAGACCTAAGAAATGATAAAATCCAAAATTTGGAAAAGCAATACCAACAGACTGAATCAAAAATTACCAAATGAAATTATTTAATTTATATTGATAAAAGTTATATTATGATAAAAGTTAAACAATATCCCCTAATTTTTAAGCCAGAATACTAATAGGTTATACTGTTTCTGCGTAACAAAACTTTTTTCCTACTTTTACCTTTATTTTCTTATTTACTCTTTGTGTATTTACTCTCTGCTTTGTTTTTTTTTTTTTTAAAAAAAAATGGTTCAAATTTTATAAAACAATGGTCACATATCCTTTTCTGTAAAATTTAAGCATGGATATGTATTATTATTATTATTATTATTTATTATTATTATTATTTTAGTAACAAATGTAATAAGGAAGCTTAGCTTTCCTGTAAAAGCAAAACTTTCTTTATATCCATTTAAAAAACATATCTATGTTATTTATGTATCATGTATGTATTATAAATATCTAAGTTAATAAGTATTTGTATATAAACCTTTTGTAAGGTATATTATACATAAATTGTTTAATTTTTTATTTACTAATATGTAAATAGTATAAGGTATTAAATGTTTTAATTTTAAATAATTATTAATATTAAGTATGTACTATGATGAAGTGTGTATTCAAAAATGTATAATTATTTCATATAATTCATACCTTTGATTATTTTATAAGCAACTTATTCACAATTAGCATATAATTTAATAGGTACTAAAACCCATGTAAAAAAGAAAATTGTTGAACAATTTTGAAATTGTTTCAGTGAAACAGTATGTCTTCACAAACAAAAAATTAATTTTATAATATAATTTTTAGAAATTTACACATCTTATGCCGCCATCTTTCGATCCAGGTCCTTATCATTTTTCGCACAACTGCCCCCAACTCTCATCTTATTACATATATTGTACGATAATATATGGTATTTCTTATCACTTTTGCTGTACATATCTTGCTTTCATTGTGCGGTTATCCCACGCAACTTTTCTGGCAACATTGCTCACACACGTTAATTGAAATTAGTATAAAATTTGAGGTTTTTTAAAATAAGAATCCCATATTGCTAGTCGAATTACGACGTTTTATAAAGTTTTAACAGCACTACTTGCTACGTCACTTGGCTTTCAAGTTATGTTTTTAAATCCATAGATCCGCCTCTATACCTAATTTATATATATACTATAAACATCGAGGTATATTATTTATATAACATTTATGTACCTCGATTACTATAAAACAAAAATATATAATTTATCAATGTTTAAATGTTGTATATAGTGTTCTGTATTACCACTATTAACTACTTCAAATGAGATGATACAAGTTTTTAAAAACTAACCACATATTAACGTTAATTTTAATAATGATCTTATTATTAAAGTGTATAGCAGAAGTGAGCATTTGATTTGTAGTGTTGAAATGTAAAGTTTTAATAAATACAACATTTCTGTAAGGAATCAAAGAAAAAAATTTGAGCCTAGATATGAATATTTATCTTATTGTTTTATTTTATTTACAATTTTATACTATAAATGTTTAATTTATAATTATTTTAATTAATATATTAAAAATTTAAATAAAATTATTGAATTAAACCAATAATAATACACTTTTTATAAATAAAATAATATCAAAGAAGTAAAACAAATCAATTTTTAATTTTTAAATTTCAATAAATATTGTTTCTTTTAACAATTAAATGTTTTATTTTTTCATCAATTAGTGCAATAGACACGTAAACCTATTCATTTTCTATCTGTAGTTTTATAATTTGAATGTATAATATTATTAAGCACAATAGTTTAACTTCCATAAGATTTGCAGATGTTTATACACACCTGTAGACATAAGCACAACTAGATATTTGAACAAGGTGATGCTTGAGCTCTACAGTAGAACCTCTCTAATCTGTCACCTTCGGGACTGGGGGTGTGGTCGGAACGCGAAAAAGGTCGGATTATCAGAATATACAGAACATTTTTTTATTTACATATTATATACAAGATTATATCAGAAATTAATTACATTTTACATTACTTAGAAAAAAAGTCAATTATAGATTTTTGTTTAGCAAGTGACATTCTAGACTTAGCTGCAATATTCAACCTAATATCTACTATAAAGTGGAAAATCCAAATTGTATTTTTAAATTACGTAGTATTCATATCGATAATACTATGGTCGGATCAACCGGAGCGACGGACCAGCCGAGGGCGGATGAGAGGGGTTCTACTGTATTTATTTTGGTAAAAAATTATCTTAGAAAATACAAAATATATTTCATTCAAATTCTTTATTATAAAATCAAGATCAAAATTATTAACAATATCTTTCTCGATGTAAAATTAGGAAAGATTACTGAAACAATTTTCTGTCTCAGATGTTGTAGACCAGTTTTTGATATGATGCATGACTGAGAATCATCTTTCACGTGATGCACAACTGACAGGTATCATGGCTACTTCAAGTAAATTTCGAATATAAGAAAACACTTATTTTGAAATGAATTTTTTTAGTCCTTCCAAACCAAAATTCGGTTCCAACTGTACTGTACACTTGTAAAGCTACAATCATTTCACAATGTAATGCTTCTTTATCAGTATACAGCAACACCTAATAAAATAATTTAATAATTACAATTATAGATGTATTAAACAATTATTATATTCCATTTATAAGTATTTGTTAAAATTTACTCACTTGGTAATGATCAATAAACATTATTCTTTTATCCAAATTTAATTTAATTAAATTTCTATTGAATTTGCAAGCCCCAAACTCTATTTTGAACACATTAACTAACAGTGACTTATCATTACATCCAATATAGCATGAAAACATAAGAATATTGTTAATATTTATTTGTCTTATTCATGTTAAAACCTTGATTATGGTTCTACAACTATTTGTTGTAAGCAAATTCCATTTATGAGCCATACAATGAATGAAAATTGCTTCAGTGTGAGTGTCTTATTTTAGTTTGAACACCAGATGCAGATTCTGACATAAAATTAGCACAACTATATATTTGTACCACGAGAGGAATACTAGAAATACAAATTTTTTAAAACAGAAAAAATGTCAATAGAAATATGTTTGGCTCCTCTCTCATTAGATATATCATAAAATCCATTCAATCTTTCACATACACTACAACATTTTGATTTATAAAATCTAATGGACAAAAAAATACTATGAAAATAAAATTATGTAAAAATGTATTAATATCTCAATTCTAAGTAATAGAATATTACCTTGCTCTGTCACATATGGTGGAGTACGATCTACAGGCTTTAATTTCACTAATAATAAAATACAATTATTCTATTTTGAATGTTTCAACTTGTTAAATTAATTTTTCTGTTAAAAAATCAGTAAACCCTTTATCGGTCTTGGAAAATAATGTATATTGTATATACTGTATAATGTATATCTGTAAAATATTCTGTAGTAAAGTAGTCTAAGACTTACAAACAGTAAATGGTACTAAAATAATAATACCTATTATAAATAATATAGTAAACAATAGTATAGACATCAACATAGATTACAACTTAAAATTGAAGAATTTTGGAATGTTTTGATGATTTTTCATTCAACTAAAAAAATAATTAACAAATAAGAGTAAGAAAAAATATGCATTTAAAAAGGAAAAGGAACATATTTTTTATCATTTAACCTATTTTCTTATGTTAAACATATTATCTTTATGCTTATGGTTTATAAACAATAATTATAATATAACTGATGTAAATAAATATTTAAATAAAATACATACTTTTCTCCAATTACAGTATACAATTTTGATTAAACTTTCAGTTTTTAAAATTTTTGCAAAATGGATACAATTAAAATAAAATGCAGCTTTACGAGAAACAATATATTTTAGCCATTCAAATTCACTATAGTATTTAGCAATACAATTTTAATTCTAAGTTCCAAATTTTGTTGGTGGAAATATCTAAAAAAAAATAATTGTAATATACCAAAAAGAGTTAGTTATTTCTTGTTTTAATGTTATTACATTTATTATTAATGTATATTTTATTTACTTGAAGTTTAAAATGCTTTCGGCATATCACTCAAACCAAGACTGTTTATTCATGTCAAAAACACACTTAAACAGTTAAATTTTTTCATGGTTATACATTTTCTTTGCTTTCGATTCATCACAATGAACATCACAGCCTAGTCATAATTTTGTTTTCATGTAAATGTACTTTGTTTTATTATGTTCATTATATTAAAAATTGAAGACTTACTTGAAATTAATCTAACTACTTGTAATTTCATTTCTCGATTTAATAAATTTCAAAAGAACGACTCTTACACAAAAAGGGTACCTACTGTTTCGTTTCAGGTAAATAAATGGATACACAATATATAAATGCTGACAATACTGTATCGGTGCTATAGAATATAAAATTAAAACAAATTAACGATAGTATTTAGATAATTAAACTTCTATGGTATAACATCTAACCTTTTATTATTTATGTACGTGATTGATAATCGATTAACAATAAAACAATGAGCTTATTGATAATAGATAGTGTCGATATTAGAAAAACGCACGAAATTTGAACTAATAGGAAATTTGGACTAATAGGAACACGATATTAAAGAACCGTGCTCCGGCGTCCTGGGTTTCCCAATACGCAGCAGGGTCGTGGAGAGTATAATTAAGAAAAGTGAATCCCTTTAAATGAAGACATTGGCAACACAACACGTGAAAACTTGCTGGGGTATATTTACGAGATGCATCAGGGTTTTCGGAAAAAAATCAAATGATAAGTAGTGTATCTATGTTATGAATTACAAATTAATCGCTATATTGATCCGTCTATTCTCGCACACACTAAAGAAAAGGTTAAATAATTAAATACAAATGGA
The DNA here is from genome assembly GCA_034509805.1 of Sipha maydis. Classification (NCBI taxonomy): domain Eukaryota; kingdom Metazoa; phylum Arthropoda; class Insecta; order Hemiptera; family Aphididae; genus Sipha; species Sipha maydis. The sequence goes on from JASXSY010000243.1 coordinate 805,759, forward strand.
CATTCAAGTGAGGGTGAATAGAAAGCATTAAATGTAAAACGTAGGTATATTTGTTTTGATCAAAATAATTTTTGCCAATAGAAAACTTTTACGTTTAAATAATATTTTTGGCGACACACCGCTATGGATACAATGATGTCGTGTTGATAATCTATGTCCAATTTTAATTGTCTTATTCTATTCACGTTTGTTAAATATTTTCATTCTTGCAAATTACATTTTTTATAACTTCTGTCCAGAGTGTATATTTATATAAATAAAAAGAGAAAAATAGAATTTTAATTTTTGTTTTCTTAAATTCTTAAAGTGTAGTTGAATGTTAAAACATTGTATTTTTTCTTTATAACATTAAACAGCCAACATCTATGAGCCGATCCAGGGTGAAACGAACTTACGAGGACATATACGTACCTACCTACTTACTACTCCCTCGAATACAGGTACCTACGTCGTTTTTCTTTTAAATAACAACTGTAAATATAATGGTGTAAAATTAAATTTATATTTTTGATTTCAAATTTATTCTTTTATATTTAATGCATTACCATTTTAAAACTTACAATAATCATCAAGTATTCTCGGTTTTGCAAATAATATTTTTCCATTACTTATATCAATTTTTGTCCATTCAATATCCATTTAAATGATTTATTCTCAAAATTTATTTATTAAATTTATATTGTAATTTCGTTAGTATTTATTTAATTTTATTGTAAAATATAATTTCTTTTCTCACCTTCAAGTGTATTCTCTAGACCCGTGGATATCCCTTTTAATTTTTTCTTTAGTCATTTAAGCATTTATTTTTTATTAACAATTTAAAGTATTATGTTTTTATTAATATTTACTAATGTTCGTTATTTCTTTCACACATAAATAATGTTAAAAATTACGATATAAATTATATTTCCTCACATATTATTTTTTATCTTTACATGTTCACTGTAATATTATTATATTGTTGTATTAATATTATGTAATTGGGCTTGACCCGTATTGTAAATAAATAAATAAATAAATAAAATTTCCCTCTGTCCCCGTGAACCATGAATCTAAATGCCTTTTTTGCCATTTTTACCGACATTGAGATGTATATAAAAATATTATTTTTATATTATAAAATATAGTATATTTTTAATATTAAATTTACGTTTCAAATAACAATACATTGCTACTAATAACAATTTTTACATAGTTATATTCTAAAATTTACTATAGAATAATATATAGATGTTTGATAAAAATCGTTTTGAAACAGAAACATAAATGAAGGCGTATAAAAACTAATACAATTTTAACAGACCTAAGTACTCGTGGTTTATCCAGGCGTGGATCCAGAGGGTGGGCCGGGTGGGCCCGGGCCCACCCAAAATTTCTAAGAACAATAATTTTATTATTCATATATCAAATATATTATATATGTATTAATCGTGCATGGGGAGTATAACAAAACAACATTTTATCTAGGTACCATTTATAATAAGTTATTATAAATAACATGTAATTGTCCGTGTGATTAACCTGATTTTATCTAAATATCGATCGTCGTCGTTCGAATGCCGATGGAACTCTGATAAGATATAATAAGTGCACGTAAAACTAGGCATCACCCTAACACCAATTGTTAATTGACACACGTCACACGTGTACTCGTAATATTATTCTGTCTGCTGTGAACTTCCAATACGATATACCTGAATCCACATTTTAATTAAATAATTTAAATATTAAAATTTGTTGGAAATCCATCTACGAATTGTTGATGTGCTGAGCATATACATCAAATAGGTAAGTTTTATTTTGTTTTTTAGCTATTTATTAAGGTATTACCATTTATTTTATATTTAACAAATTGTTTGCGCAATTATTGAATACTTACACGAAAACAAATACATACCTAATACCTATATGTACAGTATATACACGAAGATTGTTATATTATTATAGTAAATAGTTATTCACACATAAAAACAAGTTGCCATTCTTTATATATTATGATATTCTAAAATCCTGTTTTATTTTATTTATAAATACTTTTTTTAGGCCATGAAACGTTTTCTTGTCCCCCTTTCAAAATCGGATGAATCTGATGAATCTGTTACTTCTAAAAAAATTCGTAAATCTTCTACTAGAATAAGTGTCAATGATCGCGATATTCAAAACAATATTTTTGGTATTAGTCAAAACGTTGAAAACGGGCCAAATCAACCCAACATTACGTTCCCGAGACGAAACATCGGTGAAAAACAAAGATCATTTAATGTTTTGTGGTATTCAAAATACGAATGGCTAGAATACTCGAAAATGAGAGATTCTATATTTTGTTTTTACTGTCGCCATTTCACTAGTGATAATTCCCGCTACAGAGATAAAGTTTAATTGTTAATGGTTATTCTGATTGAAAGCATATTGAAAATATGTTAGAAAAACACAATTCTTCAATTATTCATAAACTGTCTCTTCAAAAATATAAATCGTGGATATCCGCTAAAAAAACTGGTTCTGTAGCAACAAAATTAAATACACAACTAAAAGAAGACATTTTAAAAAATCGGGAAATTATGAGATCGTTGATTAGATGCGTGTTATATTGCGGAAGATAAGATATTGGTTTACGTGGTCACAGAGAAACTAATAATTATATTGATGATAACGACGATGATAATTTAAAAACTCTTATTAACCCCTTTCAAAATAACGGTAATTTTATCGAGTTGGTAAAATTGCTTGGACTTGAAAATGACGATTTTAAAACAAAATTAAATACATTACCAATAAATGTTAAATACACTTCAAAAACAATTCAAAATGAAATTCTTAATGTGTCATGTAAAGTGATTTTAAAAAGTATTGTAAATGAAATTCAAAATGGAAGTAATTTTTACAGTATTATTGTCGATGAAGCCAAAGACGAATCAAATATAGAACAAATGAGTATTTGTGTACGCTACATAAGTGACAATCGTATTAACGAAAGATTTCTTAGATTTCTTGAGCTTAAAGAATTGCATGCAAAAGCACTTGCCGATAGTATTCAACTTTTTTTGTGTTCTATTAATTTGGATATAAAAAGTTGTATTGGCCAATCATACGACGGAGCTTCTGTTATGTCGGGGACTATCAATGGTGTTCAGCAATATATCCGAGAAATGTCTGAAAATCCATGCCCATATGTGCATTGCTATGCACACAGGCTCAATCTTGTTTTAGTAGATGCATCAAAACATGTTTCAGCTATTCATAATACAATTGATATATTAGAAGCAATTTATTCATTTCAGTCGTATTCTTCACTAAGGAACAGTTTATTTTTGGTACCACAAGAAGACAGTGATAAAAAATTAAAAATACTACAGCACTGCGAAACAAGATGAGTTTCAAAGTACAAAGGGATACATTTCTTTAAAATACGTTTCAAATGTGTAATTAAAGCTTTAAAAGTACTTTGAGTAAAAAATCAAAAGAAGCTGCAGAAGCTAGAGGTTTATTAAACCAATTTGCAACTTTTGATAATTTATTGACAATTTTTTGTTTAGATGAACTTCTATTGTGCATAAACTCGTTGTCAGTTTATTTACAAACAAAATCTACAGATTTAAGTAAGTGCATAACACTTATTGAATGTACAAAAGATCAAATAAAAAGTATGAGAACCGAAAACAAATTTCATAATTTATATGAAAAAGTAATTAAATCTGTAGAAAAAATCAGTGGTGAAATGAGCATCCCAGTTACGCAAAAGAGAAAAAAGAATGTATCATCAAAACTTACAGATTATTTTGTGACAAGTTCTATAGGACAAAATCAAATGGACAACATTTCTGAACACGAAATAAAAATGAGAAGTCAATATTTTGAAATTATTGACAATATTGTCATGGAAATGAACCGAAGATTTAAGCAAACAGAACTAATTAAAATAAATACTCTCGTGTGGCGGGTGTGTGTCCGAAATTATGACTAACAATCTCGGACCGCCTGGTTGGCAGAATTTTGATTGGGACACCCGTAGGTTTCTGCCATGTCCCGGGGAGGGAGGATGGCAATCTCTCTCCAAAGGCAGTTGTTTCCTGTCCAAGTAGAGAGACTGCCCGTGGCCGGGTTCGAACCAGCGACGGTACGTATCGTAGCCGACGCCTTAGTCCACTCGGCCACACCGTCCCCACAGAACTAATTGAAGCAGTGGAAGCCTGTAATCCAAGCTCCAAAATGTTTTTAGACTTTGACACACTTATACAATTGTCAGGAATTTCTACAGATAATCAATTTATTGAAAAGTTGAGAGCACAATGTGATTTAGGAAAAAAAATGTTTGCTGCAGATTCAAATTCTATAGAAGCCTATTTATCAATTAAAAGTATGGGAGCATCATTCTTACAGCTAGAAGAAGTGTACAGACGAATTTTAGTTATTCCAATTTCAAGTGCAACAGCTGAAAGGAGTTTTTCTACAATGAGGAGAATTAAAACGTATAATAGATCGACCATGACCGGAAAACGTTTACACAACCTAGCTCTGCTATCAATTGAACGAGAAAAAAGTAAAGAGACGAAATTTTAAATGAATTTGCTAGTAATAAGTTAAGAAGGTTAAATTTTTCCATGTAACTGTATTTCAATATATTTTTTTTTTTAACTATTATTATACTTATAACTAAATAAAAATTATTCTTTATTAAATCTTAATTTTACTGCATTGTCTTATGTGGTTTAATTTACGGGCCCGCCCAAAAAAATATTCCTGGATCCGCGCCTGGGTTTATCAACTGATGTGATTTATTAATAAAATAGGTTGTAAAAAAAAAAAATAACATTTAAATTTTAATAATATTTTTGGCGGCACATTGCGATGGAAACAATTATGAGCCAGTTAATCTATGGCCAATGTCACTTGTCTTATTCTATTTACGTTTGTTAAATATTTTCATTTTTCCAAATCATATTTTTACAATTTTTCGTCATTATTTATTAATAATATTTAGTAGTAACTTTTCATATGATACTCGAGTAAACGAACCAATTATTGGTTTTTATTATTTCTTATAGGATAGGAACCCGTTTAGTAGTGAAATGTATAACCGAGAAGCGGATTTACATAAAAGTGAACAACCAGTGAGAACTACCATTCGACATGACTACATTGTTCCTACGGTACACGTTGAGATCACGAAAAATATCCAAGGTATAGAATATTTTCAATATAAATTAATCACCTAGCAGGCCTGTAGGTTGTTGAAATATCATATTATAATATAGCTGTTTCCAATAAATCAATTTTTTATAAAAATATTTTACCAGTTGTTCCGCAAAATACTATATCCCTACCCATTTTGCCTTAATCATTTGAAATAATAAAACGGTGATGTACATCGGTGTACATATATTTTTAGATTCTGAACGGAGTGAAGAATGTATTGATTTTACAATGATGTGTGTTTTTTTTTTTTTTTTTTTTTTTTTTTTTTTGTGTCTGTCGACACGTTTTGGGGCAGTAAAAATGCTTCGATTGCCTTATGTAGCAACTTTTCTGAAAGCAAAGTGAATCTATTTGGTACTTTGGGGGGTCAAAAGTTAAAAATTTCCAATATTTTTTAAATGCGACGGGAAAAACCATAAAAAAATTTGGGAAAAACGGGAGTTTTTACGCAAAACCAGTTTTTGACATAATCAAATTTTTTATTTTGCTATAACTCAAAAACTAATCGATGTAAATACTTGAAATTTTCACCAAATGTTTAGATAAGCGTTCTCTATACACCATTAAATTTTCAAAGTATTTTGACTTTTATTAAGCCATTTATAGACAATTGAAATTTTCAATATTTTTAAGTATTTTTTTTTTAAATAACAATAAAATTTTTTTGGCTGCCTAGAAAATCTTGAAAATTTAATACAAGGTTTCTTATAAGTTGTTCCTTAACTGATAAAAAAAAATCTAAAATCGTAAGTCACAATTTTTTTTTATAAGTGCTCAAAGTTACAATTTATACGAAATATGTAAAAATCACGATAATTTGCAAGTTTTTTTGTAGTTAAAAATTCATAAAATTTTTTCTGTTCATACTTAAGGTTCAAAATTTTAACACGAGGTTATGTATAAGCTACTCTTCAAAAATCTTTAAAAAAATTTCTACCGGAATTAGAGGAAAAAATTTTATGACTGTTTGAAATTTAAATATTTTCGAAACTGCATAAAATAGCGATTTATTCTCAGACGATTTTAAATATTTTTTATAATTCAAAAAGTATAAGTCGCAGATTTTTGAAATTTCTACCAGCTGTTAAGATTGGTATTTTCTTTATGTCATATTTTTTTCAAAATATTATATTGATTTTTAAGCCACTTATAGGCATTTAAAATATTCGATTTTTTTACATTTTTTTTTTATAATCGGTGATAAAAAAAATTTGGCTCGTACAAAATACTTGAAAATTTAATAGAAGATTCCACAGAAGTAGTTCTTAAAGTCATTCAAAAATTATTAAAATCCATAGGCACAATTTTTTTTTATAAGCGTTTGAACAGCGAATATTGACAAAAAATTACATGTAAAATATAATATAATGTATAATATTCTAGACTGACAAAGATATCGGTTTTTTTTTAAAATGCTCCAACTCAAAAATGAAAAACCGCAACAACTTGAAATTTTCACCAAATCTTTATATTGACGTTCTCTATACATGGTTAAGATTTCAAAGTATTTTGACATATTTTGACTTATTTATAGACAATTTATATTTTCGATTTTTGTTAAATTTTTGTTTTTAAACATCTATAAAATTTAATTGATTGAGCGAAAACTCTTGAAAATTTTATACTAGGTTTATAATAAGTTAAACTTATCGTAACTAAAAAATATCGGTGATCGGTTAACTCAATTTTTTTTTATAAGCCCTTAATTCTCAAATTTGTATAAAATGTGTAAAAATCACGATAATTTGCATGTTATTTTGTAGATAAAAATTCATAAAATTTTTTTTGTTCATACTTAAGGTTCAAAATTTTAACACTAGGTTATCTATGAGCTACTCTTCAAAAATCTTTAAAAAAATTTCTACCAGACTAAGAGGAAAAAATTGTACGACTGTTTGAAATTTAAATATTTACGAAATTGCATAAAATAGCGATTTATTCTCAGACGATTTTAAATATTTGTTATAATTCAAAAAGTATAAGTCGCAGATTTTTGAAATTTCTACCAGCTGTTAAGAATGGTATTTCTTTTATGCAATATTTTTTTCAAAATATTATATTGATTTTTAAGCCACTTATAGTCATTTAAAATATTCGATTTTTTTACATTTTATTTTTATAATTGGTGATAAAAAAAATTTGGCTTCTACAAAATACTTGAAAATTTAATCGAAGATTCCACAGAAGTAGTTCTTAATGTCATTCAAAAATTATTAAAATCCATAGGCACAATTTTTTTTTATAAGCGTTTGAACATCGAATATTGACATAAAATTACATGTAAAATACAATATAATGTAGAATGTTCTAGACTGACAAATGATATCGGTTTTTTTAAAATGCCCTAACTCAAAAACGAAAAACCGCAACAACTTGAAATTATCATTATATCTTTATATTGACGTTTTCTATACATGGTTAAAATTTCAAAGTATTTTGACATATTTTGACTTATTTATAGACAATTTAAATTTTCGGTTTTTCTAAATTTTTCGTTTAAAAATAAAATATACTTATGTAATATTTATAAATAACATTGTATTATATTCTAGACTAACATATGAACTCCGTTCAGAATCGTTATTCGTATACAATGATATCTATCATTGCATTCAAATTTAACAAATCCATTATAATAATGACCTATCCTATAAGCGAGGTGCACTCCACCCCTAACTGTACAGCAGAGCGAGGCCCATCCGGTTCTTTTTAATAAATATCGTTATAGTTTTGTATTATTATTAACGCATGCACAAATCACCGTATTTTCGTCAGTTTTTATTGTAAGCTAAATTATTTATTCTTATACAGTTTTTATTTTCAGAATCTAGATTTATAGGTAATTTCAAATTGCCAGTATGCGTAAATTTAAAATTTTTAAAAATGGTTTTTTCGATTTATTTATTGAATTCAAAGCTATAATAAGAATCTAAAATTTAGTGCAAATTTTGATCGTTAAATCTTCCAACTTGCGACATTCGATTAGTATGTGTGTGATTCTGTTATAATTCCAAACGATTCACATACTATATATAGTGGTCCTTTTTGGCCATGAGGTGATTGTATTCATTGAATGTGCTGGATTGTTTATATTTTGGTATTGGATATATTTGTAAACTATTTTTAAGAATGGTATTTTTTATTTCTCTTTTCGGTTTTTTGTAGGTAGTGTTGAATAGTATTTATTTTTTGGCATCTAATAAGAGATTTTCTTTTCATTGTTTGATGTAGGTCTATTTATTGTTTTTTGGCTTTCTTTTTGTGATTTTTGTTCGGTGGATCGTCCATATTTTGGTGTTAGATATATTTGTTGTCTATTATTAAAAAAAGTTGTATGTTATGATTTCTATTTTTGGTTTTTTGTAGGTAGTGTTGAGTGGTATTTATGTTTTGGCTTCTATTAAGGGATTTTTTTTACAGTTTGATGTAGGTCTATTTGTAGTTTTTCGGCTTTCTTTTTATGATCTTTCCACGGTATTTATTTGGTGGATTGTCCATGTTTAACTGTTGGTAAAATTTGTTGTCTACTTTTAAGAGTGCTTTCTCGGATTCTTGTTTTATTCTTAAGAATATTTTATATGTTGAATTATCAATAGAAAAATTGAAAGTGATGACAAATTTGTGAGGTTTCAAATGACATTTTTTAGGTATTGTTAAATATCTGTGTATCTGTTTTGGTTTCTAATTTAAATATTCAAATAATTTATAAAGAAAATAGCTGTTACGGGTGTTTCTATTAAGCCGAGATTATAGTTTATTGCTTATAAGATGATTGTGACTGTCAATGATGATCCTTGAGGGATCCCGTTATTTTGTGCGAAAACGTTGAAAGAGAATTGGATAGTTTTACCTATAATTTAATTATTCATGTTTCTATTCCTTAAATGTATTATTAGTATTATGATTACTCTCCACCATCACAGTTAGTCATACGTTTTTGCTATGTCCAGTCTTACTATTCCTAATGTTTGTTTATTATATGTGTCAATAGTGGATCTGGTTTATCGATAGCCACATTGTTCTTTATGAACATTTTCTTTTTTTTCAAATAATAAACGTTTATATACTTAATAATGTTTTTTCACTATACCTTTTGGTCATTTTATTTACTAGTTTTATCGGTCTGTACCCAACTATACAGTGTTTATTTTTTCTGTTTAAAAGATTGGAATTATTGTACCTTCTTTCAATTCATTTAGTATTATTTTCATTCACCATGTAACGTTGTATATGTAAAAGAAATGGTTTTCCACGATATTGCTGAGGTTGTGAATAAAGTGTTATGGTATTCTGCAAGATCGGTTCATTTATTTATACATTTATAAAGTGCTCTTTTTTGGCGTTGGGAAAGTGGCGTCCCCATCGCCCAATACATGTACATGCATTGCAATAGCCCCACAAGAGTCCTAACAGACCTTTGTGGCTGGTTCTCCAGGTTGGGGGTTGATCGGTTGCTTCACAATCAACCGTCATAAAAAACGATTATTCGAGAATACATAAATCCGCTACGGGACAGTGTAGTAGAATTATTATTGGAAAACAAGAAATCGACTCTACGCTTTGGAACATGGTACATACCTACTCACTTTATACCAATCAGTGGCAGCTTTAGCATTAATTAAGGAATTAATTAAGATATTAGCTAAGTAAGAAATAAGATATTCTGGACAAGATTCAGTTGAAATAGAGAATCAATAACAATTTCCATCCGATGTGGGAATCATAAAAAATGAGGATATAATTAGAAGTACAAAAATAATGATATTTTTAAGTATTTTATAGTTTAAAATAATACAAAAAATATAAAACAACAAAACAAAATATCTTACATATGTTTAAAACAATTATACAAATAAAAATTATAAACCATATTTTGATTCATCGCCATAAACTGAATACTTTTGTACACATAATTTAATATTCTACATTGTACAATGTAAGTAGGATTAAAATTTTTAATTTATCAATTCCCAATATTATCGTCCCACTGATCATTGAAAGTGATAGATTTGCTGCTTTCGTTTTGAACGGGTCACTAACACAGTTTTCGAAGCCATGGAAACACCCCGTGAGAGGAGTTCCCTACCATCCAGTGGTTACTGCGCTGAGTGGCGACGTTGACTTGCCGTTATGTTTTAAAAGTTCCTCCGATCTACGGGAGACCGTGCGAACAATGTCACTGGAGGTTCAGAAATTTCATGTATTTTGGGTATTTTATCAGTGTAGAGGGTTTTAGTGGTGTTCCAGAGGAGGAAAGGGTTCTAGATAGATTTCTACGTACAATGTAAGTAGGATTAAAATTTTTAATTTATCAATTCCCAATATTATCGTCCCACTGATCATGGAAAGTGATAGATTTGCTGCTTTCATTTTGAACGGGTCACTAACACAGTTTTCGAAGCCATGGGAACACCCCGTGAGAGGAGTTCCCTACCATCCAGTGGTTACTGCGCTGAGTGGCGATGTTGACTTGTCGTTATGTTTTAAAAGTTCCTCCGATCTACGGGAGACCGTGCGAACAATGTCACTGGAGGTTCAGAAATTTCATGTATTTTGAGGATTTTATCAGTGTAGAGGGTTTTATTGGTGTTCCAGAGGCTGGAAGGGTTCTAGATAGATTTCTACGTACAATGTAAGTAGGATTAAAATTTTTAATTTATCAATTCCAATATTATCGTCCCACTGATCATTGAAAGTGATAGATTTGCTACTTTCGTTTTGAACGGGTCACATTTGGACGATTTTATGGAAATTTTAAGGTTTCAGAACGCCTCTCAGATTAGTTTTTTGGTCATAACTCCGTCATTTTGCAAGATATATCTCTAAAACCAATACCATAGCAATCAGTGATTTTTTTCTGATTTTTCAGTATATAAATATTGATTTCAATTTACATTTGGACGATATTATGGAAATTTTAAGGTTTCAGAACGCCTCTCAGATTAGTTTTTTGGTCATAACTCCGTCATTTTGCAAGATAAATCTCTATAACCAATATCATAGCAATCAGTGATTTTTTTCTGATTTTTCAGTAGATAAATATAGATTTAAATTTATATTTCGACGATTTTATGGAAATTTTAAGAATTCAGAACGCCTCTCAGAATTGTTTTTTGGTCATAACTCCGTCATTTTGCAAGATATATCTCTAAAACCAATACCATAGCAATCAGTGATTTTTTTCTGATTTTTCAGTATATAAATATAGATTTCAATTTACATTTGGACGATTTTATGGAAATTTTAAGAATTCAGAACGCCTCTCAGATTAGTTTTTTGGTCATCACTCCGTCATTTTGCAAGATATATCTCTAAAACCAATACCATAGCAATCAGTGATTTTTTTCTGATATTTCAGTATATAAATATAGATTTCAATTTACATTAGGACGATTTTATGGAAATTTTACGAATTCAGAACGCCTCTCAGAATCGTTTTTTGGTCATAACTCCGTCATTTTGCAAGATATATCTATTAAACCAATACCATAGCAATCAGTGATTTTTTTCTGATTTTTCAGTATATAAATATAGATTTCAATTTAAATTTGGACAATTTTATGGAAATTGTAAGGTTTCAGAAGGCCTCTCAGATTAGTTTTTCGGTCATAACTCCGTCATTTTGCAAGATATATCTCTAAAACCAATACCATAGCAATCAGTTATTTTTTTCTGATTTTTCAGTATATAAATATAGATTTCAATTTACATTTGGACGATTTTATGGAAATTTTAAGGTTTCAGAACGCCTCTCAGATTAGTTTTTTGGTCATAACTCCGTCATTTTGCAAGATATATCTCTATAACCAATATCATAGCAATCAGTGATTTTTTTCTGATTTTTCAGTAGAAAAATATAGAATTCAATTTACATTTGGACGATTTTATGGAAATTTTAAGGTTTCAGAACGCCTCTCAGATTAGTTTTTTGGTCATAACTCCGTCATTTTGCAAGATATATCTCTATAACCAATATCATAGCAATCAGTGATTTTTTTCTGATTTTTCAGTATAAAATATAGATTTCAATTTACATTTGGACGATTTTATGGAAATTTTAAGGTTTCAGAACGCCTCTCAGATTAGTTTTTTGGTCATAACTCCGTCATTTTGCAAGATATATCTCTATAACCAATATCACAGCAATCAGTGATTTTTTTCTGATTTTTCAGTAGATAAATATAGATTTCAATTTACATTTGGATGATTTTATGGAAATTTTAAGGTTTCAGAACGCCTCTCAGATTAGTTTTTCGGTCATAACTCCGTCATTTTGCAAGATATATCTCTAAAGCCAATACCATAGCAATCAGTTTTTTTTTTCTGATTTTTCAGTATATAAATATAGATTTCAATTTACATTTGGACGATTTTATGTAAATTTTAAGAATTCAGAACGCCTCTCAGATTAGTTTTTTGGCCATCACTCCGTCATTTTGCAAGATATATCTCTAAAACCAATACCATAGCAATCAGTAATTTTTTTCTGATTTTTCAGTATATAAATATAGATTTCAATTTACATTTGGACGATTTTATGTAAATTTTAAGGTTTCAGAACGCCTCGCAGATCAGTTTTTTGGTCATAACTCCGTCATTTTGCAAGATATATCTCTATAACCAATATCATAGCAATCAGTGATTTTTTTCTGATTTTTCAGTAGATAAATATAGATTTCATTTTACATTTGGACGATTTTATGGAAATTTTAAGGTTTAAGAACGCCTCTCAGATTAGATTTTTGGTCATAACTCCGTCATTTTGCAAGATATATCTCTATAACCAATATCATAGCAATCAGTGATTTTTTTCTGATTTTTCAGTATATAAATATAGATTTAAATTTACATTTGGAAGATTTTATGGAAATTTTAAGGTTTCATAACGCCTCTCAGATTAGTTTTTTGGTCATAACTCCGTCATTTTGCAAGATATATCTCTATAACCAATATCATAGCAATTAGTGATTTTTTTCTGATTTTTCAGTAGATAAATATAGATTTCAATTTACATTTGGACGATTTTATGGAAATTTTAAGGTTTCAGAACGCCTCTCAGATTAGTTTTTTGGTCATAACTCCGTCATTTTGCAAGATATATCTCTATAACCAATATCATAGCAATCAGTGATTTTTTTCTGATTTTTCAGTATAAAATATAGATTTCAATTTACATTTGGACGATTTTATGAAAATTTTAAGGTTTCAGAACGCCTCTCAGATTAGTTTTTTGGTCATAACTCCGTCATTTTGCAAGATATATCTCTATAACCAATCTCATAACCAATACCATAGCAATCAGTGATTTTTTTCGATTTTTCAGTAGATAATATAGATTTCAATTTACATTTGGACAATTTTATGGAAATTTAAGGTTTCAGAACGCCTCTCAGATTAGTTTTTCGGTCATAACTCCGTCATTTTGCAAGATATATCTCTAAAACCAATACCATAGCAATCAGTGATTTTTTTCTGATTTTTCAGTATATAAATATAGATTCAATTTACATTTGGACGATTTTATGTAAATTTTAAGGTTTCAGAACGCCTCTCAGATCAGTTTTTTGGTCATAACTCCGGTCATTTTGCAAGATAAATCTCTATAACCAATATCATAGCAATCAGTGATTTTTTTCTGATTTTTCAGTATATAAATATTGATTTCAATTTACATTTGGACGATATTATGGAAATTTTTAGGTTTCAGAACGCCTCTCAGATAGTTTTTTGGTCATAACTCCGTCATTTTGCAAGATATATCTATAAAACCAATACCATAGCAATCAGTGATTTTTTCTGATTTTTCAGTATAAATAAAGATTTCAATTTACATTTGGACGATTTTATGGAAATTTTAAGGTTTCAGAACGCCTCTCAGATTAGTTTTTTGGTCATAACTCCGTCATTTTGCAAGATATATCTCTAAAACCAATACCATAGCAATCAGTGATTTTTTCTGATTTTCAGTATATAAATATTGATTTCAATTTACATTTGGACGATATTATGGAAATTTTAAGGTTTCAGAACGCCTCTCAGAATCGTTTTTGGTCATAACTCCGTCATTTTGCAAGATATATCTCTAAAACCAATACATAGCAATCAGTGATTTTTTTCTGATTTTTCAGTATATAAATATTGATTTCAATTTACATTTGGACGATATTATGGAAATTTTAAGGTTTCAGAACGCCTCTCAGATAGTTTTTTGGTCATAACTCCGTCATTTTGCAAGATAAATCTCTATAACCAATATCATAGCAATCAGTGATTTTTTTCTGATTTTTCAGTAGATAATATAGATTTAATTTATATTTCGACGATTTTATGGAAATTTTAAGAATTCAGAACGCCTCTCAGAATCGTTTTTTGGTCATAACTCCGTCATTTTGCAAGATATATCTCTAAAACCAATACCATAGCAATCAGTGATTTTTTTCTGATTTTTCAGTATATAAATATAGATTTCAATTTACATTTGGACGATTTTATGTAAATTTTAAGGTTTCAGAACGCCTCTCAGATCAGTTTTTTGGTCATAACTCCGTCATTTTGCAAGATATATCTCTATAACCAATATCATAGCAATCAGTGATTTTTTTCTGATTTTTCAGTATATAAATATTGATTTCAATTTACATTTGGACGATATTATGGAAATTTTAAGGTTTCAGAACGCCTCTCAGATTAGTTTTTTGGTCATAACTCCGTCATTTTGCAAGATATATCTATAAAACCAATACCTATAGCAATCAGTGATTTTTTTCTGATTTTTCAGTATAAAATAAAGATTTCAATTTACATTTGGACGATTTTATGGAAATTTTAAGGTTCAGAACGCCTCTCAGATTAGTTTTTTGGTCATAACTCCGTCATTTGCAAAGATATATCTTTAAAACCAATACCATAGCAATCAGTGATTTTTTTCTGATTTTTCAGTATAAAATATTGATTTTCAATTTACATTTGGACGATATTATGGAAATTTTAAGGTTTCAGAACGCCTCTCAGAATCGTTTTTGGTCATAACTCCGTCATTTTGCAAGATATATCTATTAAACCAATACATAGCAATCAGTGATTTTTTTCTGATTTTTCAGTATATAAATATTGATTTACATTTACATTTGGACGATATTATGGAAATTTTAAGGTTTCAGAACGCCTCTCAGAATCGTTTTTGATCATAACTCCGTCATTTTGCAAGATATATCTCTAAAACCAATACCATAGCAATCAGTGATTTTTTTCTGATTTTCAGTATATAAATATTGATTTACATTTACATTTGGACGATATTATGGAAATTTTAAGGTTTCAGAACGCCTCTCAGAATCGTTTTGATCATAACTCCGTCATTTTGCAAGATATATCTCTAAAACCAATATCATAGCAATCAGTAATTTTTTTCTGATTTTTCAGTATATAAATATAGATTTCAATTTACATTTGGACGATTTTATGTAAATTTTAAGGTTTCAGAACGCCTCTCAGAATCGTTTTTTGGTCATAACTCCGTCATTTTGCAAGATATATCTATTAAACCAATACCATAGCAATCAGTGATTTTTTTCTGATTTTTCAGTATATAAATATAGATTTCAATTTAAATTTGGACAATTTTATGGAAATTGTAAGGTTTCAGAAGGCCTCTCAGATTAGTTTTTCGGTCATAACTCCGTCATTTTGCAAGATATATCTCTAAAACCAATACCATAGCAATCAGTGATTTTTTCTGATTTTTCAGTATATAAATATAGATTTTCAATTTACATTTGGACGATTTTATGGAAATTTTAAGAATTCAGAACGCCTCTCAGATTAGTTTTTTGGTCATCACTCCGTCATTTTGCAAGATATATCTCTAAAACCAATACCATAGCAATCAGTGATTTTTTCTGATATTTCAGTATATAAATATAGATTTCAATTTACATTAGGACGATTTTATGGAAATTTTACGAATTCAGAACGCCTCTCAGAATCGTTTTTTGGTCATAACTCCGTCATTTTGCAAGATATATCTATTAAACCAATACCATAGCAATCAGTGATTTTTTTCTGATTTTTCAGTATATAAATATAGATTTCAATTTAAATTTGGACAATTTTATGGAAATTGTAAGGTTTCAGAAGGCCTCTCAGATTAGTTTTTCGGTCATAACTCCGTCATTTTGCAAGATATATCTCTAAAACCAATACCATAGCAATCAGTGATTTTTTTCTGATTTTTCAGTAGATAAATATAGATTTAAATTTATATTTCGACGATTTTATGGAAATTTTAAGAATTCAGAACGCCTCTCAGAATCGTTTTTTGGTCATAACTCCGTCATTTTGCAAGATATATCTCTAAAACCAATACCATAGCAATCAGTGATTTTTTTCTGATTTTTCAGTATATAAATATAGATTTCAATTTACATTTGGATGATTTTATGAAATTTTAAGAATTCAGAACGCCTCTCTGATTAGTTTTTTTGGTCATCACTCCGTCATTTTGCAAGATATATCTCTAAAACCAATACCATAGCAATCAGTGATTTTTTTCTGATATTTCAGTATATAAATATAGATTTCAATTTACATTAGGACGATTTTATGGAAATTTTAAGGTTTCAGAACGCCTCTCAGATTAGTTTTTCGGTCATACCTCCGTCATTTTGCAAGATATATCTCTAAAACCAATACCATAGCAATCAGTTTTTTTTTTTCTGATTTTTCAGTATATAAATATAGATTTCAATTTACATTTGGACGATTTTATGTAAATTTTAAGAATTCAGAACGCCTCTCAGATTAGTTTTTTGGCCATCACTCCGTCATTTTGCAAGAATATCTCTAAAACCAATACCATAGCAATCAGTAATTTTTTTCTGATTTTTCAGTATATAAATATAGATTTCAATTTACATTTGGACGATTTTATGTAAATTTTAAGGTTTCAGAACGCCTCTCAGAATCGTTTTTTGGTCATAACTCCGTCATTTTGCAAGATATATCTATTAAACCAATACCATAGCAATCAGTGATTTTTTTCTGATTTTTCAGTATATAAATATAGATTTCAATTTAAATTTGGACAATTTTATGGAAATTGTAAGGTTTCAGAAGGCCTCTCAGATTAGTTTTTCGGTCATAACTCCGTCATTTTGCAAGATATATCTCTAAAACCAATACATAGCAATCAGTGATTTTTTTCTGATATTTCAGTATATAAATATAGATTTCAAATTACATTAGGACGATTTTATGGAAATTTTACGAATTCAGAACGCCTCTCAGAATCGTTTTTTGGTCATAACTCCGTCATTTTGCAAGATATATCTATTAAACCAATACCATAGCAATCAGTGATTTTTTTCTGATTTTTCAGTATATAAATATAGATTTCAATTTAAATCTGGACAATTTTATGGAAATTGTAAGGTTTCAGAAGGCCTCTCAGATTAGTTTTTCGGTCATAACTCCGTCATTTTGCAAGATATATCTCTAAAACCAATACCATAGCAATCAGTGATTTTTTTCTGATTTTTCAGTAGATAAATATAGATTTAAATTTATATTTCGACGATTTTATGGAAATTTAAGAATTCAGAACGCCTCTCAGAATCGTTTTTTGGTCATAACTCCGTCATTTTGCAAGATATATCTCTAAAACCAATACCATAGCAATCAGTGATTTTTTTCTGATTTTTCAGTATATAAATATAGATTTCAATTTACATTTGGACGATTTTATGTAAATTTTAAGGTTTCAGAACGCCTCTCAGATCAGTTTTTTGGTCATAACTCCGTCATTTTGCAAGATATATCTCTATAACCAATATCATAGCAATCAGTGATTTTTTTCTGATTTTTCAGTATATAAATATTGATTTCAATTTACATTTGGACGATATTATGGAAATTTTAAGGTTTCAGAACGCCTCTCAGATTAGTTTTTTGGTCATAACTCCGTCATTTTGCAAGATATATCTATAAAACCAATACCATAGCAATCAGTGATTTTTTTCTGATTTTTCAGTATAAAATAAAGATTTCAATTTACATTTGGACGATTTTATGGAAATTTTAAGGTTTCAGAACGCCTCTCAGATTAGTTTTTTGGTCATAACTCCGTCATTTTGCAAGATATATCTTTAAAACCAATACCATAGCAATCAGTGATTTTTTTCTGATTTTTCAGTATATAAATATTGATTTCAATTTACATTTGGACGATATTATGGAAATTTTAAGGTTTCAGAACGCCTCTCAGAATCGTTTTTGGTCATAACTCCGTCATTTTGCAAGATATATCTATTAAACCAATACCATAGCAATCAGTGATTTTTTTCTGATTTTTCATTATATAAATATTGATTTACATTTACATTTGGACGATATTATGGAAATTTTAAGGTTTCAGAACGCCTCTCAGAATCGTTTTTGATCATAACTCCGTCATTTTGCAAGATATATCTCTAAAACCAATACCATAGCAATCAGTGATTTTTTTCTGATTTTTCAGTATATAAATATAGATTTCAATTTAAATTTGGACAATTTTATGGAAATTGTAAGGTTTCAGAAGGCCTCTCAGATTAGTTTTTCGGTCATAACTCCGTCATTTTGCAAGATATATCTCTAAAACCAATACCATAGCAATCAGTTATTTTTTTCTGATTTTTCAGTATATAAATATAGATTTCAATTTACATTTGGACGATTTTATGGAAATTTTAAGGATTCAGAACGCCTCTCAGATTAGTTTTTTGGTCATAACTCCGTCATTTTGCAAG
This sequence comes from Sipha maydis, assembly GCA_034509805.1. Taxonomy (NCBI): domain Eukaryota; kingdom Metazoa; phylum Arthropoda; class Insecta; order Hemiptera; family Aphididae; genus Sipha; species Sipha maydis. The sequence continues at coordinate 824,739 of JASXSY010000243.1, forward strand.
ATATATCTCTATAACCAATATCATAGCAATCAGTGATTTTTTTCTGATTTTTCAGTAGATAAATATAGAATTCAATTTACATTTGGACGATTTTATGGAAATTTTAAGGTTTCAGAACGCCTCTCAGATTAGTTTTTTGGTCATAACTCCGTCATTTTGCAAGATATATCTCTATAACCAATATCATAGCAATCAGTGATTTTTTTCTGATTTTTCAGTATAAAATATAGATTTCAATTTACATTTGGACGATTTTATGGAAATTTTAAGGTTTCAGAACGCCTCTCAGATTAGTTTTTTGGTCATAACTCCGTCATTTTGCAAGATATATCTCTATAACCAATATCACAGCAATCAGTGATTTTTTTCTGATTTTTCAGTAGATAAATATAGATTTCAATTTACATTTGGATGATTTTATGGAAATTTTAAGGTTTCAGAACGCCTCTCAGATTAGTTTTTCGGTCATACCTCCGTCATTTTGCAAGATATATCTCTAAAACCAATACCATAGCAATCAGTTTTTTTTTTCTGATTTTTCAGTATATAAATATAGATTTCAATTTACATTTGGACGATTTTATGTAAATTTTAAGAATTCAGAACGCCTCTCAGATTAGTTTTTTGGCCATCACTCCGTCATTTTGCAAGATATATCTCTAAAACCAATACCATAGCAATCAGTAATTTTTTTCTGATTTTTCAGTATATAAATATAGATTTCAATTTACATTTGGACGATTTTATGTAAATTTTAAGGTTTCAGAACGCCTCTCAGAATCGTTTTTTGGTCATAACTCCGTCATTTTGCAAGATATATCTATTAAACCAATACCATAGCAATCAGTGATTTTTTTCTGATTTTTCAGTATATAAATATAGATTTCAATTTAAATTTGGACAATTTTATGGAAATTGTAAGGTTTCAGAAGGCCTCTCAGATTAGTTTTTCGGTCATAACTCCGTCATTTTGCAAGATATATCTCTAAAACCAATACCATAGCAATCAGTGATTTTTTTCTGATTTTTCAGTATATAAATATAGATTTCAATTTACATTTGGACGATTTTATGGAAATTTTAAGAATTCAGAACGCCTCTCAGATTAGTTTTTTGGTCATAACTCCGTCATTTTGCAAGATATATCTCTAAAACCAATACCATAGCAATCAGTGATTTTTTTCTGATATTTCAGTATATAAATATAGATTTCAATTTACATTAGGACGATTTTATGGAAATTTTACGAATTCAAAACGCCTCTCAGAATCGTTTTTTGGTCATAACTCCGTCATTTTGCAAGATATATCTATTAAACCAATACCATAGCAATCAGTGATTTTTTTCTGATTTTTCAGTATATAAATATAGATTTCAATTTAAATTTGGACAATTTTATGGAAATTGTAAGGTTTCAGAAGGCCTCTCAGATTAGTTTTTCGGTCATAACTCCGTCATTTTGCAAGATATATCTCTAAAACCAATACCATAGCAATCAGTGATTTTTTTCTGATTTTTCAGTAGATAAATATAGATTTAAATTTATATTTCGACGATTTTATGGAAATTTTAAGAATTCAGAACGCCTCTCAGAATCGTTTTTTGGTCATAACTCCGTCATTTTGCAAGATATATCTCTAAAACCAATACCATAGCAATCAGTGATTTTTTTCTGATTTTTCAGTTTATAAATATAGATTTCAATTTACATTTGGACGATTTTATGGAAATTTTAAGAATTCAGAACGCCTTTTAGATTAGTTTTTTGGTCATCACTCCGTCATTTTGCAAGATATATCTCTAAAACCAATACCATAGCAATCAGTGATTTTTTTCTGATATTTCAGTATATAAATATAGATTTCAATTTACATTAGGACGATTTTATGGAAATTTTAAGGTTTCAGAACGCCTCTCAGATTAGTTTTTCGGTCATACCTCCGTCATTTTGCAAGATATATCTCTAAAACCAATACCATAGCAATCAGTTTTTTTTTTCTGATTTTTCAGTATATAAATATAGATTTCAATTTACATTTGGACGATTTTATGTAAATTTTAAGAATTCAGAACGCCTCTCAGATTAGTTTTTTGGCCATCACTCCGTCATTTTGCAAGATATATCTCTAAAACCAATACCATAGCAATCAGTAATTTTTTTCTGATTTTTCAGTATATAAATATAGATTTCAATTTACATTTGGACGATTTTATGTAAATTTTAAGGTTTCAGAACGCCTCTCAGAATCGTTTTTTGGTCATAACTCCGTCATTTTGCAAGATATATCTATTAAACCAATACCATAGCAATCAGTGATTTTTTTCTGATTTTTCAGTATATAAATATAGATTTCAATTTAAATTTGGACAATTTTATGGAAATTGTAAGGTTTCAGAAGGCCTCTCAGATTAGTTTTTCGGTCATAACTCCGTCATTTTGCAAGATATATCTCTAAAACCAATACCATAGCAATCAGTGATTTTTTTCTGATTTTTCAGTATATAAATATAGATTTCAATTTACATTTGGACGATTTTATGGAAATTTTAAGAATTCAGAACGCCTCTCAGATTAGTTTTTTGGTCATCACTCCGTCATTTTGCAAGATATATCTCTAAAACCAATACCATAGCAATCAGTGATTTTTTTCTGATATTTCAGTATATAAATATAGATTTCAATTTACATTAGGACGATTTTATGGAAATTTTACGAATTCAGAACGCCTCTCAGATTAGTTTTTTGGTCATAACTCCGTCATTTTGCAAGATATATCTCTATAACCAATATCATAGCAATCAGTGATTTTTTTCTGATTTTTCAGTAGAAAAATATAGAATTCAATTTACATTTGGACGATTTTATGGAAATTGTAAGGTTTCAGAAGGCCTCTCAGATTAGTTTTTCGGTCATAACTCCGTCATTTTGCAAGATATATCTCTAAAACCAATACCATAGCAATCAGTGATTTTTTTCTGATTTTTCAGTAGATAAATATAGATTTCAATTTACATTTGGACGATTTTATGGAAATTTTAAGAATTCAGAACGCCTCTCAGATTAGTTTTTTGGTCATAACTCCGTCATTTTGCAAGATATATCTATTAAACCAATACCATAGCAATCAGTGATTTTTTTCTGATTTTTCAGTATAAAATAAAGATTTCAATTTAAATTTGGACAATTTTATGGAAATTGTAAGGTTTCAGAAGGCCTCTCAGATTAGTTTTTCGGTCATAACTCCGTCATTTTGCAAGATATATCTCTAAAACCAATACCATAGCAATCAGTGATTTTTTTCTGATTTTTCAGTAGATAAATATAGATTTCAATTTACATTTGGACGATTTTATGGAAATTTTAAGGTTTCAGAACGCCTCTCAGATTAGTTTTTTGGTCATAACTCCGTCATTTTGCAAGATATATCTCTATAACCAATATCACAGCAATCAGTGATTTTTTTCTGATTTTTCAGTAGATAAATATAGATTTCAATTTACATTTGGATGATTTTATGGAAATTTTAAGGTTTCAGAACGCCTCTCAGATTAGTTTTTCGGTCATACCTCCGTCATTTTGCAAGATATATCTCTAAAACCAATACCATAGCAATCAGTTTTTTTTTTCTGATTTTTCAGTATATAAATATAGATTTCAATTTACATTAGGACGATTTTATGGAAATTTTAAGGTTTCAGAACGCCTCTCAGATTAGTTTTTCGGTCATACCTCCGTCATTTTGCAAGATATATCTCTAAAACCAATACCATAGCAATCAGTTTTTTTTTTCTGATTTTTCAGTATATAAATATAGATTTCAATTTACATTTGGACGATTTTATGTAAATTTTAAGAATTCAGAACGCCTCTCAGATTAGTTTTTTGGCCATCACTCCGTCATTTTGCAAGATATATCTCTAAAACCAATACCATAGCAATCAGTAATTTTTTTCTGATTTTTCAGTATATAAATATAGATTTCAATTTACATTTGGACGATTTTATGTAAATTTTAAGGTTTCAGAACGCCTCTCAGAATCGTTTTTTGGTCATAACTCCGTCATTTTGCAAGATATATCTATTAAACCAATACCATAGCAATCAGTGATTTTTTTCTGATTTTTCAGTATATAAATATAGATTTCAATTTAAATTTGGACAATTTTATGGAAATTGTAAGGTTTCAGAAGGCCTCTCAGATTAGTTTTTCGGTCATAACTCCGTCATTTTGCAAGATATATCTCTAAAACCAATACCATAGCAATCAGTGATTTTTTTCTGATTTTTCAGTATATAAATATAGATTTCAATTTACATTTGGACGATTTTATGGAAATTTTAAGAATTCAGAACGCCTCTCAGATTAGTTTTTTGGTCATCACTCCGTCATTTTGCAAGATATATCTCTAAAACCAATACCATAGCAATCAGTGATTTTTTTCTGATATTTCAGTATATAAATATAGATTTCAATTTACATTAGGACGATTTTATGGAAATTTTACGAATTCAGAACGCCTCTCAGATTAGTTTTTTGGTCATAACTCCGTCATTTTGCAAGATATATCTCTATAACCAATATCATAGCAATCAGTGATTTTTTTCTGATTTTTCAGTAGAAAAATATAGAATTCAATTTACATTTGGACGATTTTATGGAAATTTTAAGGTTTCAGAACGCCTCTCAGATTAGTTTTTTGGTCATAACTCCGTCATTTTGCAAGATATATCTCTATAACCAATATTATAGCAATCAGTGATTTTTTTCTGATTTTTCAGT